>JAYJMF010000020.1:1779644-1803119 GCA_036873715.1 Salvia sclarea
GGGGTCCACATGCTTTTTGTGTGTAAATTTTTGCCAAAAAAGGAAATGGGACAAGAAAAATGGGACGGCCCAATAAGAAAAACGGGACAAGAAGAATGGGACGGACCGACGGAGGGAGTACTAGTTTATGTTTATAATATATGGACTCATCTCATATTTTCAAGCCCAGGCCCAATTTCAAGCCCAAACCCATACAATTCCCACTTGGCAAGTTGGAGTGTTGGAACCTTACAATTCTTTTTGGATTATTACGCTTTTACTTTTTGGAAGTGGAGAAATCCAAATACTATTTGATATTTTATTTATAGATTTTTAAACTTTCCTGCCCACTGCCGACAATCAATCCAGACACGTCAGCAAAGCTACTTCACTAATCAACAAAATTCAATATAATATCTTAAATATATTCCTTGTCCTTATTACTACTTTTTTATATTTTTCAATCATATTTGACTAAATTTGCAATTTTAATACAAGTAAATAATTAAAATATACAAATATCATTTGAAATTATGATTTCTCAAGTCATATGGCTTTTACTTTTTGCCATATTCATTAACATAATTTATTAGCCTAAAATAATTCATGTCGAAAGCTAAAAACACAAAAAAGAAACAAAAACTCTTTTTCCCCGGCTCGTTATATTTATATATCAAAGCGAAAATATAAAAATCAGGAATACAAAGCACTTTCATTAAAAAAAAATACATTTATATTTAAAATATTTGAGAAGCTTGTGAATTAGCACTAATTTTTTAAATTAAAGGAGCAATTTTACCATTTTTGGTAATATACAAATGGGAATACAGCTGCCACAGAGTCCACCATAGATAGAAGTCGCAGCTAAGCTCAATTGAGTCGTTGACAGTCGTAATTTTTTCCTAAATATTCCTTTTTTAACTGATTGCGAAGAACACTGCAACGACGTCAACATCTCGCCACAATCATACATTTCCTCACACAGCTAATTTCTCCTCGACAACTCGCCCAAATCCAACTGTATTATTACTATTATTTATATATTTGTATATATTTCTAGCTTTTTTTTTCTCCGGCGATTGGAGGATTCGGAATTTGTCTTGCTCGTGATTGGCGGGAATCGGAATCCGAGATTGATTCTGTTTTAGCTACTGTTTGGAGATCGTTTGTTGGTAGTTAGATCAGCTTTACCGGTAGGATTAATCGGAGGAGAGGAATTGAGAGAGAGATTGGGGAGATGGCGGTTTCGGATAACTCGAGGGGGCTGATATTGGCGGTGCTGTCGAGTTTGTTTGTTGGGATGAGCTTCATCTTGAAGAAGAAAGGATTGCGGCGAGCCGCTGCCGCCGGCACACGCGCAGGTGAGAATCTATCTCAATTTTACTTGAGTATCAGTGTTGGATTTGGTTTTGGTGATTAGGAGCAAAATAGGTGTTGTTTCCTTTCGATTTGGAGCTCTTTGATGGGGATTAATCTGTTGATTAGTGATTTGATTCAATTGGAAGTGGTTATAGTTCTGTGCTTGATTGTTTGTGGATTTAGGTTGTTGGTATTGAGGTCTGGATTGTGTTTTGGCATTGTAGAGTAGATACTGATATTAGGGGGAGATGACAATAATCAATGTTGGATTTGATTTTGGTGATTAGGAGCGAAATATGTGGTTTTTGCTTTCAATGTAGAGAGATTTGAGTGGATGAATCTGTTGATTAGTGATTTGATGATCATGTAGTCGTTTGATTCAATTGGAACTGGTTATAGCTTTGTGATTGATAGGGTGTTGGCATTGCAGAATAGATACTGATTTTAGGGGGAAATGGCAATAGCATAGCAGAAGTATGTTGTTGGTGTTTAACTTTTTCTATTATGTTGCCAAGGCTAGAAAAGCACAACTAGGATTTGCCGAAATGTGTTTGTTGTCACAAATTAGCTTCTGTTGTTGGAAAAATGGTGGAAATGCTGAGATCTAACTGTATTTTTAATTGTGATTGCGCGAGGATAGGGAGTCCCGTAGGAATTTTGGGGGTCTATTAGTGCAGGTAAGCTTGCTTAACCTAACCTTTATTCCTTATTCGTTTAGGAAATATTCTGTCGTATAGCTTTCCTTGGTTAGATAATCTTGTTAAGTTCTAAAGGAAATGGTCTGTTTCTTGCTGATATATCCTTGAAATTGAAGTATAGAAATTTTTGCTGTTGCTATCTGCTTTGCATATTCATCATTCGTGCTATCATTGTTGTTGCAGGAGGCGGAGGCTACACTTACTTACTCGAACCTCTTTGGTGGGCGGGCATGATCACGAGTATGTTGTGCACTCACTTCACTGCTTTACCACCTTTTACCATTTGCAAGCATTCCTGTTTATTATGTTAGTAATCCCCGATTTATCTTTCCCCGAGCAGTGATTGTTGGAGAGATTGCGAATTTTGTTGCTTATATCTATGCCCCGGCTGTTCTCGTGACCCCCCTCGGTGCATTAAGCATTATCGTTAGGTATGTCTCGAGAAACTTTGGGATATGTGAATGTTCTCGATATCTTCTCACTGACACGTGCCATAAAATCGCAAAAAAAGTGCTGTTCTGGCACACTTTCTGCTGAAGGAACGTTTGCGACAGATGGGAATACTCGGATGCGTTTCTTGTATTGTAGGGTCCATCGTGATTGTTCTCCACGCCCCGGAAGAGCACACTCCTAGCTCGGTTCAAGAAGTCTGGAAGCTAGCTACCGAACCAGGTTCCCATCCCCACCCCGTTTCCATCTCCAGCACCCTTAAATCACATTATCGCTCATTCTTACCCGTTTCCCCTGTCGACAGCGTTTCTAATCTACGTAGCAGCTACAATATCCATCGCGCTAGTGCTGATACTGCATTTCGAGCCTCTCTACGGGCAGACGAACATCTTGGTTTATTTGGGGATTTGTTCCTTGATGGGAGCACTTACGGTACTTGCAGTTTGTTGAAGAAGCTTTCTTTCTTTGCCCTATATGCTTTGTTTACTGAATACGAGTTAAAATCGCGTAGGTTGTCAGCATAAAGGCGATCGGGATCGCCATCAAGCTAACCTTGGAGGGGATCAATCAATTCAAATATGCACAGACTTGGTTCTTCCTCTCAGTTGCAGTAGTCTTTGTGATCACACAATTGAATTATTTAAACAAGGTAGTCTTTCTCTTTCTCTTTCTCTTTCTCTTTCTCTTTCTCTTTCTCTTTCTCTTTCTGTTTGAGGTCGTCGTGGGCTCGTTGGCGAACGTTAACTGAATGGATGCATTGTGTTTCAGGCGCTCGACACTTTCAATACAGCGATTGTTTCGCCTATATACTACGTTATGTTCACCACTCTGACGATCATGGCCAGCGCTATCATGTTCAAGGTAACATTAGTTTTTAGGTAAATGTGGCTCATCATGTTCGAAAACGAGGAGATTTGACCCCGATTTCTGCAGGATTGGTCGGGGCAAGACGCGAGTAGCATTGCATCGGAGATATGCGGGTTCGTGACTGTTCTCACCGGGACAATCATACTCCACATGACACGAGAAGAGGAGCAACCGAACCCTACAGGTATGTCGCGAGTCGAGACCTATCCACACACAAACACGATCATCACTTTGTCTCGTCCACAATGATACATGTCGAGACCTATCCACACACAAACACGCTCCTCACTCCGCCTCGTTTGTAGTGATATGTATCGGCATTGTCGAATCGTTGCAGGAAATGTGACTTGGTTCGGTGGAGACGGCTCAAAAGGAAGAGAAGAGACTCATTTCATCACATTGGACAACTCTGACTACTTCGATTGATCATCATTTTTTCAAATTCCTCATATCGACAGTCGAGGCCGTGCCGAGCCATGTTGGAGGCGACGTCGAGCTTACATCGACTGCGGCGGCTTCTTCCCTCACCGGCGCCGGAGCAGGATCGGAACTCTGTACATATCTTCTTCATCTTTTTCTAGCTCACATTGTGTGTTCATTGTAATTTCATAATTTGAGATTCTTCAATTTTTTATGATTCAATTCAATGCGGCTTTGTTTGTTTTCAATTACTTTTGCGTGAATTAATAGTCTTGATTTTATCGCATGATCGCATCTTCATCAAAATTGTTGGTTCCTTTTTTAAGGGAAAGGCAATTACGAAACCGTCAATAAACAAAAAAATCTGCAAAATTCAATTGAAATTCCAGAAAATTGGTAAAAAAGGAGATGCAATCGCAGCCGTAGATTTCGCATTTCATTTCCTTCATCGAATCCGCGCCGTTGGATCAGATTCGAAGAGAATCGATGCGTTTTGGCTTTTAAGAAACGCAAAATCTCAGCAAAAGCTTTAACCTACAGTTACAAAAACACGCACTATCGCACCTTCAAATACGTGAAAAAAACCAGAGAGAGAGAGAAGTGGAGAAAGGGGGAAAAATGGCGGCAACAGTGAGCGCGTGGGGAAAGCCAGGCGCGTGGGCGCTGGATGCGGAGGAGAACGAGTCGGAGCTTCTGCAGCAGAGCGCGGAAGACAAATCCGCGGCGGGCGGCGGCGGAGAGAAGGCGGATTTTCCGTCGCTCTCCGCCGCCGCCTCGTCGAAGGCGAAGAAGAAGAAGCCGCAGGCGCTGTCGCTGCAGGAATTCTCCGCCTACAGCTCCGGCAAGCCCAAGGGATTGACTCACGACGAGCTCTCGGCGCTCCCCACCGGCCCGCGCGAGCGCTCCGCCGAGGAGCTCGACCGGAATAAGCTCGGCGGCGGCTTCAGATCCTACGGCGGCGGCAGAGATGAGCAGCCGCGGCGGCAGGGGAGCTTCAATCGCGATTCCGGTCACGAATCTAGGGCAGACGAGAACGACGATTGGGGCGCGAATAAGAAATCGCCGGCGAATTCTGGATTCGAGAGGAGAGGCGAGAGAGGGGGTTTCTTCGGCGGCGGCGATTCGCAATCTAGGGCGGATGAGGCCGATAATTGGGCGTCGAATAAGAGCTTCGCGCCGCCGGCGGAGGGGAGGAGGTATGAGAAGAGAGGCGGATTCGCGGCGGAATCAGGCGATGGCGGCGGCGGCTCGGATTCGGGTAATTGGGGGCGGAGGAGCGGCGGGGCTTTTGATAGCTTAAGGGAGAGGAGAGGCGGGGAGGGGGATTCGGAGAGCTGGGGGAGGAGAAGGGAGGAATCGAGCGGCGGTGGAGGCGGAGGCGGAGGCGGTAGGCCGAGGTTGAATCTGCAGCCGAGGACGCTGCCGGTGAACGAGGAGGCGAAGAGCGAGGATGCTAATGCTGGTGGTGGTGTTAAGCCGAAGGGGAGCAGTCCGTTTGGGGATGCAAGGCCGAGGGAGGACGTGCTGAGGGAGAAGGCTCAGGATTTGAAGGAAATCGAGGAGAAGCTCGAGGCCGTTAACGTTGATTCTGCAGGGGCCGCGGATGGGCAGTCGGGTCCGAAAAGGAGCGTTTGGGGTGGGAGAGAGAGGATGCAGCCGGAGACGTGGAGGAAGCCGGAGACGGTTGATCCTCCACCAAGGTTCGTGCATTGCTTAATTCTTGAATATTTCCCTACATTTTGATATATATATATATATATATATTTGGCTTGGTTTGCTTGTTATCTTTAGGGTGAGCATTGATTAGTGATGCTTGATTCTTGAATATTTCCCTACATTTTGATATATATTTGGCTTGTTTTGCTTGTTATCTTAGGGTGAGCATTGATTAGTGATGAGGTTTTTTATGAATGATGGTATGTTTATTGCTAAGTCATCTCTCTGCTCAATTCTTGATTCATCATAGTGAATGTTTCATAGTAAGGGTAGTTATGGTGATGTGAGCATGCTTAAGCAATTGCTTATAGGCTTAAGATATCTATGCCTATGGAATATAACTTATTAGTATCTTTTTGCATATGTTTGAGAAAATTGCAGTTGAAGCATATTTTCACATAGTTGTTATCATGTTTTGTTACTTGTGTTTGCATATTAGGATTTATGTGTGGAGTTGCAAACACTTTGAATAGGCAAACACGCGTTCTCATCATCGCCCTCCATTTCGATCTTTTTTGTCTGTTTTCGATTGTTATTGTCTGTTTATCGGCATCAATATATATGCCCCGTGAGCATATATATGCCTTCAATTTTAGTATTGTGTTTTCCTAAATTCACTTGCTTTTGTATTGCAGTGCTGGTGAAAGTGGCCATGGACATGCTGATAATGATGAAACTGAGAAATAAAGATTCATAGATATGATAAAGGTGGAAGCTTTGAGGTTTTTTGTGATAAAAGAGGTGCTGCACTGATAAAAATTTGGGTTTGCCGCCTCGTAGTTTATGTAATTTTTTACCCTTTTGCACTAATTTTATTACAATGGACAATAAGCCCAGGTTTATTAGGAGGTAGTAAGGTAGATATAAATCCCCGATCGAGACGATAAGGCGAAGGCGACGGCGACGGCGACGACAGTGGCTGATGAATGGAGTGTTTTTCTACTTGTTTAGCTACAGTTTAGCAATAACAATGCCCAAACTCAACTACTATATAATGTAAAATGTTGTTTAGAACAATGGGGTTTTTCTGAGATTGTAACATTTGACTATGAGAATCGTTTATAATATCGTATTTCACTAATGTAACTACTTTGATATGTACAATATATTTGTATTTTTGTAAGATCAAATTTAATGAAAACAGATGAAATATGTAGACTGACTTGTGATGAAATTTTCAGCATTTTCTTATAATAAGACGATATTTCGCAGCTTTATGTCAAACTCAACACTCATAAAAATATCCTCATTTAGTCGCAACAGAGAGAGATAGCATTCTACAAAATTCTGAACTAGAGTAAATCCCATAACATTACACCCTTAATGAAATAAAAAGGTAAATTTCAGTTGAGTTCTTCAAAGTAACCCAAGAATGTGAAATCTTCTGCTCTGAGCCATGCCAAATTGCAAAATCCAGGAACGATTCCGTATCGATTTCTTCTACCTACCTGCAGGGCAAGAAAGGAGTACCCACGGCACGATTAGGTCTCGACTTTGGAAAGAACGAAAACGAGATGTAATAAGAGAAGCAAATCTAGCTGTGCTATCGTGTATATATCGGCCGAAAATAATGAAATAACGAAACAAGTTCAATACGAAATTACAAGACTGGCATTGGTAGAAAAGAGCCTGAAAAGCAGTACCTATCGTGATTGCAGATCGAGCAATGTGTATGCCGTTGCAGAAGCAATTTGGAAATATTCGAGACACGCTCATCTTCACGCATACTGCCCCTGTTGAGAATAACCCATAATCTTCTTCACCAGTGGAACGAGGCCGACTAATACTATCTGCAGCTGCTCTGTACTGTTGATTTTGATGCTAAACTGCCCAGAGCCCCTGTTATTGATATTGAAACGACCAATCAAATTCGAGTGTCGCCCAATAGGGATCTGCGTCTGGGAATTGCACCCGATAGCAACGTCTCCGTGCCAATCCATGATAGAAAGCCCAAAAGTTGACAAGAACCGTCCCAGAGGATGGTCTTTGTCCTTCAGGGTCGCCTCCAAACTACCGCCATAGGCGACCTCCCCTCGACCATAAATACCTCCCCCGGAGACAACAATCTGCCCGCGTTTGCCGATTATTAACTTATCCTCTAACTTCAATCCACCAGTTACAACATCCCCCAAAACAGTAGCTGAGAGACCCGCGGTCGCCTTGTTTATTCTGTGATTGCTGAATCTCGTCTCGCTTCGTAAAGTATAAGCATAGTCCTTTCCAAGAGATTGCATATCGAAACCTAGAGATGTTGCTTTTCCTTTTCCATACTTCACTGAGCTTGCAACTTCCATTTGAAGGTTTGCATCCTTTTTGTCCTTAGAAATGTGACCAGAGAAAGATATCGGTACCTTCTCCTTAACCACAAATAATCTCTCCACGTTTATCCCGTCGTATCCAATATCATGATCCCACCCATTAGGTTCTAGGACAGCCCTCACGAGCCAGGGGTTCGAGGAATCAAGAGAACGATATCGGTGAGTCGGATTATCAGAATCAAATGAAGCAGGTAAGGCCAAGTCTGGCATAGGAACTGGTACAGATGCAGCAGCAGAAGTCTCTTCTTCACCGTTGTCACCATAATCAACAGCAGGCATATTCTTGGCTGCTTCCTGCATTTTCTTCATCATCTTCCGCCGCTTCCTCTCTTCCTTGAGCTGCCTCTTCATGAAAAGTTTCTCTCTGTATTCCAATTCATCATAGTATGCCTTCCTTTGCACTTTACTAAGCTTCTCCAGTTGAGCTTTAGTCAACGGCTTGAATGGAGGTAATTCATCAAATTCTGAATCTTCTTCTGAGTCTGAGCATTCATCTAAACCATCATCTAGATCATCATCGTCATCATCACCAAATTGCTCCGAGGGAAGTTTAACCTCAGGTCTCGATTGGAGAATAGATGAAAGAAGGAAAGGTAAGGGGGGCGATCTTGTTCGAGGGGCGAAAGGTCTCCCAGGAGGCGTATCTTGTAACTTCAGGAGAGTATTTGCTTCAGCTAGAATTTTCGAAGCAAACGACAGAAGCAACAAGTGTGGCTTCCAAACCTGACCATTTGGCAACACCCTCTGCCCAGCTCTGTTAGTCCTGCAAGCTGAGTGGTTCTCTACCAACGAGACAGGATTCATTAGCCGCATATCTCCAGCGGCTTGACGTATAGCTTGCTGAACAACGTGTGACCTCTGCGTCACAAACATATCATAACTTGTTGCAGTGCCGTTGGGTCCTTCAGGCGGAGCTGATGCAGCATGAGTCAGTACAACAATGGCATTGAACCAAATAGATGGTCCAAATGTTTCGGTGATTGTCCGCAGCAATGGCATGTCACCAAAATCTCTAGTTTGCATGTCCAATCTATCCAAATACAAAACAATATCCGGGGGTGTCTTCTTGATAAACTTTTTCACAGAACGAAGGATTCTCTCATTGTCACGTTGGTCTGACCAAGAAGGCAGAAGTCCGGGTGTATCAATCACACGCACCCTGATTCCTTGCACAGTCCCAACAATATCCTGAACCTTCTTCGTGCCTACCTCAAAAGCATCAGTACCGAAAAATCCCTCATCAAATATGGAATTTATAGTTGCACTTTTGCCAACTCCTGATTTCCCAAGAACCATGATTGTACATGTAAAATCCAGGGGTTCTTGTCCAGCTGCTTCAAGCTGCTCAGCCATTGCACTCGCACGATCAAAGCTAAATGTAGCAACACGTCCCCCACTTCTCCCGTGAAGCTGTTCGGCCAAGCCCAATCTATACAAGACCTGAGCCACAACAACATTATGTGGAGTCTGACCAAGTCTATGTGCAAGACGTAGAAATTTCACGCGAATCATCTGGAGCTTTTCACGGGTCTCATCATACTCCTCAGTTTCTCCATTTGTGGGATCCTCGATAAGCTGGTTCTGTGAAGCAGAAGCAGCTCCATTTGCTCGAGGCTGCTGCACTACCCGAGAGCTGGGTTCCAATAGTGGTGCAGCACGCCCAAGGCCAGCAGGACGAGCAGGAGTTGCTGAGTTACTGGTTGTAGACGGAGTATCAGTTACGGGCTTGGACCTACTGTTCTTATTTTGAGTAGGCTCTAACGATGGGATATTTTGCCTAACACCAGTAGACTGAGTAGTTACAGATTTAGCAGAGGAGGATGCTGCAGGTTTAGGTTCCTGTGCTGCAACTGCTGTTTTTTCCTGAGCAACAGGTTCCTGTACCTTAGCAGCATCCTTAAAGCTGGTTGGATGAGCAGGAGAAGTGTCGGCCGTGGAAGTGTTTCCGGCTGATGATAAGATACCAATACTCGGTCTGACTTCCTGTTGTTTATTTCCAGACAAAGATGCTTCCTTTTGTACATCTTTATCCCCGGACAAAGACATTTCTGGTTTTACTTCTTCCTTTGCTACATGTTGTTCATCTTTATTTCCAGACAACGATACTTCTGGTATTTCATCTTCCTTTGCTACCTCTTCGGGTATTTCATCAATTTTAGCACTCACTTCAGCACTAGAGTTCATAAGATCTGGCTGAGAGAAACTAGAACCTTTGGCTAATAACTCAGGTGAGCTGGATTGAGGGACAACTTCTGCTATCTCCTTGACCAGGTTGGTATCATCATCGACAGCATGCAAGTTAGTTTCAACAACAGCACTTTCTTCAGCAAGATCAGTAACAGAAGTATCTGAAGCCAAAGTAGATTTTTCATCTGTCTGATCCACATGCTGAGTGTCCGTTTTATCACCTTGGATAAATTCTACATCTACCATCTTCAATTCGATGGTCTCATCATCTTTGGGATTGGCAGAAGAAATACACACCTTTTCCTCCTCCTCCCCGACCTGATCCTCTTGAAGTTCACGAGGCATATTAGCCGACTCATTTTCATGTTTGTCCTGCTGGTGCCCAGGACCCAGAACGGCATTCTGTTCATTGTCATGAGAAGCATCTTCAATGGACTCAGACACTGACCTTATGACAGCTTCACTTCCTTTTTCCCCATTTTGATCTTTAGTATCCACTGATATCTCATGAACGTCATCTTCATGTACATCAACAGATTCACTCTTCATGCTTTCATGATCCAAAGTGCCTGCCAAATCCTCATGGCCTGAGGTACCATTTTCATTATTGCAGGAACCAGCATTACCTCCTACTTCACCGTCATCCTGAATTTCTGTTGCCGTGACAGGAGATTTCTCAACTTCGAGCTTCTCAGGGTCGGCCTCAGCTCTGCTTAGCTCGTTGGAATCTGAAATTTCTGGGTTCTCAGGAACCAGTTTTTCTGCATTGTCCGCATCAGCAACTTTTGCATCTCCAGAAGTCAAAGCTTCGAGAAAGCTCTTTCTCTTATCTGATTGGCCATCCTCAAGCTCTTCATTGGTCTTCTCCAACTTCTCATTTTTGTCATCTAGATTCTCAGCTTCACCAGCAATGGCAACCGACTCAACAATTTGAATTTCTTTATAATCACCTTCCCCATCCTTGACATCATGGCCATTATTCTCAGCAATAATCTCATCAATCAATCCGTCGCTTTCGTCCCTCACAACTTTCTCTGTAGCAGTTTCCTTGTCATCGTGGTTCTCCTCACTCAATAAAATCTCAGATTTGACCCCAGGATCCCCTGAACTCGTAACTGCTGGAGTCGCAGCGACTTCATAAACTTCATCTGGATTTCCCTCATTCTTCCCCAAAGTCCCAATTAATTCAGAACTTTCTTCCACAGCAATTGACTTATCTTGGCCTTCTTCCACATCAATTAACTTATCGCCAGGACCAACGGTCGAGATTTTGGCCTCAACAGCCTCTTTAAATACTTCATCATGAGAGCCGTTCAATCCATCCAAACTCAAGGGAACATTTTCTTTTACACCGGGCTCAGGCTCTTCATTGTTTTCGCCATTCCTCTCCTCTAGCTTGGCATCCCCTGCAATGCCAATGCCATTTTCCATCACAGAAAAACCCACAACAGCCTGGGTTCACTGAAACAGGGTTTCATAACGATTAGCTAAGAATCTAACAATCCTAATGATCAACTACTCTTATCGCGTGAGTCGTAACAGATGCAACAAAAGATAAAAACATTCTGCGTTATTTCATCACAATGAGCTCATATAGCCAAACTGGCAAAACTAAATTCATTCGGATTCACAAAATGTCAAAAACCTAATTATCAGGAACTAAAAAAAGCTAATTAACAGAATCACAGCAAACATCAATTGCCACCACCTTCCAAACTGAGAAATTCCACCAAAACCCCCAATCCCAGCACACTCATAAATCATAACGAAAAACAAAAATACACATTAAAAAAGCGCCATATTGCAAATCAATCAATTCATTACTACTGAATGATGCCATATACAATACGAATATCCACAAAAAAATAGATCTCTGGAAATGAATCCTAACTAGGGTTTAGCACGCTTGAATACAAATTAAAACAAAATCTTCAACAGAAATGAATTAACAACATTGAATAACTCACCAGGCGATACGGATGGAGAGAGGATACTGGATATAGAGAGAGATTGAGCGAGCGAGAGAGAGTAATCGGATTTAATTTAGGGATAATTGACGAAGAAGAAGAAGAAGAAATGAACCTTTTTCCGCAGGGAGTCGTCAAAATTTATAAAAAAGCTGAAATTAGTGTACAGACGTTGCATAGTAGGTGAAATTGAGGATAAGAGAATATGACTTAAACGGGTTCGGATCCAAATCCCCCATTTCGCCCGCCTAATTATTTTCTTTCATTTTAGTGTATTTTTTAAAAATGATTTGATTATTCAAATTTTATTTTTTCACCAAGATTATAATTTAATCAAAAGAATAGTAAAATACACAAATTTTATGAAATTTTGGAATTTGGCTTAAGGCCAGAGTTCGTTGGCAGATAAACTCATTGGTTGGGGTTCAATTAGCAATTCAAAACTACAGTTAGAAAACTCTCAATGATATTTTTCTATTGGTACTCGTGTTGTCAGGTTTTAATTACTAAAAATGGTCAGAAATGGCTTGAGATTATTTTCTTAAAAATTTGTATTTATATATTTTTATCATGATTTGAATTTATGTGTTATATATTATTAAAAGACTATATTTCTAAGCTTGCAAACAGTAGCTTCGGATTGCCCATCGAACTTGGGATAATCAAGTTACTGGGCAACGAAATTTGAACTTATGTTAAATTTAAAAATTTGGTAAAAAGAATTTCCAAACAATTAATTTTGGTTAAAAACTAAAATTTGCCCAAAATTTTTGTATTTATATTTTTAAATACTATACATAAATTTCCTATAATAGAATAAATTATCTTATTTTCTTCTACATTGAAAATATATGAGGATCATATTCATGGTTTTAGAAAAAAGATTAATCCACGGCTATTGTTCAAATAAAACAAAAAAATTGAATATGAGCATAGTTGTGTAATATTAGGGTGGGGATCTACTAGGATCCCTCCCGAAATTGTTAACTAGGATTAAAGCATCAGTTTAATCTTTATAAAGCATTACGTTGTACGTGAAAAAACATTAGAATCAGTGAAAGCATTATACAACACATAATAAAACATAATAGTTAAAAAACATTATCCAGTACATACGAAAGCATTTCAAATTTTGAGAATTAATCTGGACCATCCATCAATCCAGATCAATGGATCAGATTGGATCCTAGTTAATATTTTCAGGAGGAATCCTAAATGATCACCTCCATATATATATATATATATATATGAATAGTATACATAACTTGAGAATTTTATTGTACTAGTATGTAGTTATGAGATAGAAAATATTTAAGAAGTTATTTGGTGAGATGGCATGATTACATAATAAAATAATACATGTAGTCAAATTATTTGAAATAGAGTAAATGATAATAATAAAAGTTGAGTACAAGTATGGGTTTTAGTGAGAGAGTAGGTGGGGTTCAATCATTTTCATGGCTAGGTGGAGAAGAAGGTTAGGTGCTTTTATTTTAGCGGTGATGACTATGTAAAATGTCACGTGCTTTTTATTTGTTATTTCCATGCATCTCTTTTCCAATTCTATAATGTTTTAAGCATTGCAAATACATTGATTTTATAGATGATTGTTATTTGCACTATATTGTAAGTATTTAAAATAATATTTCAATAATATTAGAAAAAAATCTATTTATGGTAAATGCGTATCCCCTATTTTACTTCATGAGTTTAGAGTTGGATTTTTAACATTTATATGATGTTATAATTCCACATCGGTTGGATGGTCGCGAAAAAGTGTTGAGTAAATAAATCGGGAGTTTATAGCTATTTTTACGTGTTCACAAACAGTCGACATCATGGGCAGACCTACTTAGGAGTTGCACTACGATCCAATCCAGTGCAAGGCCCTTTTTTTTATTATTATTATTATATTCATGCATTATATTAAGCTCCAATTTTTTAGTGAATTTCATTGATTGAATTCTTGCATGCATATTTATACGAACATAAAAATTTGATACTCATAAAATTTAATACACCTAAATATTTTTATTTACTTGATTCAGCAGCCATATATTAATTAAACCAATAAATGCTTCCATAGGCCCAACTATGGGCCCTAAATGAAATCACAACTCACGAGTTCTCGTTTTTCTTTATTTTATTATATCTGACAACAATATAATAATATACATTAATACGTGTAACTGATAATGTTCTTAATAGCAATACTGATAAAATATTACACAAAACTGAAATCCCAATTTTATTTTATTTTTGACATTTTACTTGCAGTAACATGCAATGTCTCCTTGTGACAAGAGGGCAATCATTTTACTATAGTTGAGAATCGCAGCAATTAATTACTTGTCTGCCATGTTACACTAGTTATGATGGACAATTCGTCAAAAATGGGAGGTGAAAAAATATAATATAGACTATTATATTTGTTAAATTTGAGGATAATTATATTTATATTCGGAATAAATAATGAAGACAAGAGTAAAGTTGCAGAAGTTTGCTTCAACCATTCGTTTTGTGTATACCAAAAGGCAGACAAGCAGAGAGTTTCCCACTTCCAAATCACTTAATTTTTCTCATTTTCCTTTTGGAATTCTCTCAAAATTTGGCTCTTTTATCTTGGTCGCTTATTACCTTATCATATCACTTCAAATTGAGAGAATTTTAAATAATTTAATAGGCCCAATGGCCAATGGGCACATAAAATATTATGCAATAATTATATATATCTTAAAAATATGTGAGTATCAATTATTCCACGTCAACAATTTTCTTTTGTAAAATATCTCACTTCCAAGTTTCAACCAAGAACCAGCTATGTTTATCTAAATTCCTAACAAATAAATTAAAGAAGAAGCTATATTAATCTAAATCGATGCTCAGAAATAATTGGGCCGATTGAATGCCACAGGTAAGGCCCAACAACATCTATTGGGCCTTTTCCAAACATAATAATTCCACAACTCTAATATTTTTGGAGATATTAAAAAATAAGTATTTGCTTTTGCATCTTTGATCTTTCTCATTGACGCGAAAATAAAAATAAAAATTAGCAGAACATATAATACGGAATTGTTTAATTAATATAGATATAAATTTCATTTATATCATAGCATCCAATAGTTTAATTTCATTAACTAAAAATACATTAAAAATACACTAATCTACGACAATTGAGAAATAAACACTTGATTTCATAGGCTGTGAAAACGCGGCGGCGGCGCGTGGGTCGGCGGCGGCGCGGTGGCGTTGAGCACGTGCGGCGGCGGAGGCCGGCATTGGTAGCATTTGGTGAAAAGCCCAAATGTATCAATTTGATGGATGAAATTAGTCATGCTGGCCCACCCCCCGAATCCGAACCCGACAATCAAGACCCATATTACTACGAATACGTTTATCGTATACGTCCCGACCCATCTCCCCAAATACTTCGAGGGCGGCTCCACCGCGTTCTATATCATTCAAAGTAAACACCAATTAATTATTAAAATTGAACAGTGACAAGAGTTTTAATTATTTAATTTAGTACTTATATATATAGTAGTAAAAGTGCAATTAAATAATAATAAAAAAGGGGTTGTACCTCACGCGCGGCGGAGGATCGGAAGGTGAAGATGTGGGCGAGGGAGGGAATAATGTAGACGGTGAAGCTAACGAGGAGCGATCCGACGGTGGAGTTGATGGGGCCGAAGAAGGGGAAGACGATGGCGAGGAACCATATGGGGACCACCACCGGGAGCCGGGCCGCCGCCCTCTTGCACATGCTTCGACACTCGTGCATCCCGATCGCCTTCTCCCACACGAAGTAGAGTGGGGTGCAGGCGAACCCGAACGTTATAAACTGCACATACATATAATATTGTTCTAAACATGAGAATAAATTTATGATTATTATAAAGCATTTGCATACTCATTTGTGGTTACTAAAAAAATAGAGTAGCTCCCTTCGAGCTACATTTCTGGCTCCGCCACTGACCTGGTGGATGAGCATCAAAATGACGGCCATGTCCCTGAAGGGCGATTTCGGGAGGAGGGCAAACGCGTTGGAGTGGTTAAGGAGGAGATCCCCGAAAGCCCAGTACACGGCCGATGCCGACGGAATTGTAAGCGTCAATACGTAGATCGTCGCCAACAAGTAAATCGCCTTGAACTTTTGCGGCCTCCACATCGCGTGCATTATCTCCCTGTTTAATTAATCAATAACCATCAAAATTAAAATTGATTATGGGTGCATGTATATATGTTTATGTATAACTAATGGTGACATGTGAGAATCGTATCTACTTTAAACATGCATTCTAATCACTAAAAGTCTTGCTTTGTTCTAATCAACATAGATTTAGTTTAGTTAGATTGGAAAAGTGATAGGAAAAAAGGTACATACTACTGCAAAAGTGCCACTTTTTGCTGAAGCATGCGTGAGAAATATAACTATTGAATATATAACATAGGAAAAAAAAAATGAAAAACATAAGTCTTAATTTCGTAAAAATTAAGAAGGATAGTGATTGGAGAAGTAAAGATCTCTGACTTTTACTATTTAATAAACGCAAGTACATGAAAGAAAAGGCCAAAATGTAGTGAAAAAAGTGCAACTTTTGCCTCTAGCATGCCTAAAAGGGCACTGTCGGAAAATGTATTTTAAAAAATTTTAAAAATTCCAAGAAAATGACATATCCACAAATTCTTGCACTATATAAAAATCGATTGGTGTGTATTATGTCATTATCTAAAATACCCAACGTTGCGTCCCTTTCCATATCAATAAAGCTACCTCCTTTTGTTTAGGATTTTTCACACATGAAATTCTTTATACTCTTCAATTATATTCATACTTATTAAACTAAATAGCTTATACTAAACAAATATAATGTATGATTATTGGGTTAGTTGGTTGTAAAACCATACACTATATCCAAATTATGATTTTGTCCCTTAAAATTATAAAATTAGTGTCTAAATACATGATCTTTTGTGTGTTTTTTCTTTTCGAATTTTCCCAGCACTGAAATTTCGGCCAAATCAAAATCAACATGGCATATGGAAAGACGACGTGGAAAATACAATAATCAAAACGACATAATTTCAATAATCGAAACAACGACGTTTGGATTATTGAAATTGCGACATCTTTTTTTTTTCCCCGATGGCACGTTGTTTTTTATTTGACATGATCTTGAATATCAACTTTTGGAAAATTTCATAAAATAGTAAATATCATGTATTTACACCAATTTTATAGTTTAGAGGGGAAAATCAAAATTTGGGTATAATAAATAGTATCATGTATTTACAACCAATTAATCTTTTGATATTTAATTCTAATAAATATAAATATATATATATATAGAAATGTGTGAGGGTAGAGATGCCTTACACCGTGACAGCATGTCCCCCAAAGGTGTAGAGAATGTTGGTGGCACCTGTGAAATACAACACCAACTTGGTGGGCCCAGAATGCTTCACACCCTCCACCTATTAAATCAAAAAACAATTAATTCAATTAATTAATCTAATTTCAAATTAATCAATCTAATCACATCTTTGACTAGGAATCTTGACTCCTACAAATCATGCTGATTAATTTGAGATCTGCCCTATCAAAACGCACACAAGATTCGCTTCATGTATTATTAAACAAACCCAAATCGGATAACATAACCAATTTTAAAAAATATTGTAATTAAATAGTTTAATGATGATTTATTAAATGAGGCAACTATTAAAATAACCATTTTAATATAGTAAAAATAAATTTTGGTCTGTAAATATATAAAAAGATGAAATATAGCCCCTCGTTTCACGAATTTACACATGTCAATTCGTGAAATGGTGCATTTTACACACATTTCACTAACATGCATTGGGCGAATTCGTGAAATGGAGTGTAAAAACACCATTTCACGAATTTGCATGTGCAAATTCGTGAAATAAGAGGCTATTTTTTTTTAATCTTTTTATATTAACAGATCAAATTTTATCTTTACTATCTTAAAATGGTTACTTTTATACATTTTCTCGTAAATTAAAATGTTACCTGCCCATGGAGTAATGAAGCAATTGTGAGATACCAAGCTGTGTAAGTGGTCATGACTAAGCCAAGAAATGACCAAATTCTATAATTATGGAAAGATGGGATGAAAACCGTCGTCGCACAACATGCTCCGAATATGTACGTCCATGTCCGTTTATCCAAATTGTCGTTTATGTAATATATATTGCTGCAAATATTCAATATAAATAATTAATTTAATCATATTTAGCATATACGATATTAATTAATTATTTAATTAAATAAATAAGTGAGTAATTAATTAATTTCACCTAGCACAAGCAATGAGTTGGATCACAGATCCAAAGAGAAGAAAAGTGCAATTGAAAGCCAACCCCACATTTCTCCAATGCTTCCCTAGCAACCCATCAAGCACTTCAAACCACTGCATTTTTATCAAAAAAAAAAAGAAGTTAAATTAATTAAAAAACAATTTCATGAAGATAAACATCTTACCAACCAACACTCACTAATGATCCAACACAAAATATAGATACAAACTTTTAATTCCAATTTTTTTTTATATATATTAGTTAACATCCTATAATTAAGAAAAGTTCGATATTAGCTCCCTCTGAGCCATATTTCAGCTAAATGAGTCGAACTAACATAATTCTCGTCTTCAGATGTATAGATATTGAATTTTCAACTACCAGTTTTTATTTTCTTTATATTAGCATGTTAGAATATAAAAAAAAAAGTTCGATATCAGCTCCCTCTGAGCTATATTTCCGCCAAATTAAGGATAAGCATTTTTTAAAACTTTCTTTCTTCTAAATATTAGTATTCCTTTTTTCATCTCAATTTTTTTTTTTTTATGTTAGCATCCTAGAATTTTAAAAAAGTTTGATATTAGCTCCCTCCGAGCTACATTTCTGCCAACTAAGCCGAATTAACATATAATTCCGGTCTTTAAAGAATAAGCATTTTTATAACCTTTTTTTTTTTTTTTTTAAATATTAGTATTCTTAGTTTATTTCGTTTAAGCTATATTTCTGGCTCCGTCTCTGAGTCGAACTGACCTGAATAACGTGGTTTCGAAAGTCGACTTTCTCCCTCTCTTTCCGAGTTCGATACTCGACGTAGAGAATGGAGATGAGGTAAGCAGTCCAGCTCCCCATCAAGCCATAGAAGAGCTGAAACAGAATCCCTGACGTCATCCCCAGCTGAGAAAACGAGTATGGCAACGTCAGCAACACCTGCGCCACCTGAAGCAGAAACCCTAATTTCATCAGATTCAATCCAATTTGAAAAAAAAAAGAGGGGAAATTGCGAAATCACGAAATTTCACCTGATTGGAAGCGCAGCTGAACCACGCGTCGTAGGCGGAGCCGCCGTGCCAGAAGAAGCTGGAGATCTTCGCCCTCACGCCGCGGCGGCGGCCGCCGCCTTCCGCCTCCATTTCCTCGTAGTTTCCGGCGATCACGGTCTCCACCACCTTGTCCGACGCCGCCATTTTTCTTTTCTTCTTTTTTTTGTATGTGAAAATGCGTAAATGCGAGTGATGCTATTTATAGGAAGGTGGTGGCAAAGTGGAAAACACGCTTTTTGGGGAGAAAAAGCGCGATTTTCTTGAGTTGTTTTTGTCTTTTGCTGATTGAGATTAGTGTTCAATTAGTTGTTGTTTAGTGGGTAATTATTTAATTATTTAATTATTGAAGCGTGGGAGGCTTGTCCCAATTTCTCCACTTCCAACGCTATCAATTCATCGCTTTTAATCATTTTCTCACTTTTCAAAACATAATCCTTCACCTATATTATATATATAGATTTGCATTTTTAATTTGATTGCATTTTATTTATATTTTTGGGTAACGAAATAATGCCAAGCCGGAGAACTAACTACGAGGTGCGGACTATTATATTTATATTATAATTGTATTTTTCTCAATTTTTATATGTAAAATATAGTTTCGTCCGTCTAACTAAACTTATTTACAAACACAAAATTATAATTTTGTGCGTCCATTTATAAATTCCTAGCTTCGTCCTGATAACTACATCTGAAATTTAGTAAGAGTAAGAAGTAGAAGAAGAAGAAGACAATTGGGAAATTAACTCAAACTTTGGCAACACATATGGTTTCTAGTAATAGTTTTGATGTGTTTGGATTTTTTCCCCTAGAGTTCTACTATATAACCTAATAATTTTTAGACTTTTTGTAGTCGAACAAATGAATAGATCTATTCCTATTTGTATTTTTATGCTTTCTAGTTTCTAGTGGCTAGCATGTTTCGAAAGTGAAGGACATATTGCATAGATGTCCCCTTATATATATGTATGTATTCATCCCTAAATTGGAATCTATGTAAAAAAAAATTTTAGTAAAATGAAGTGATTCATTTGTTTGCATGTTTTCTATGGAGCTTTTTAGTTAACAATCACATTATGAATGAAGTTAAATAGTAAATTAATTAAAACCAATTTAATGGTAGGTAGCAATGGAATGTAGGAATATAATATTATGACTGGATCTATCACACTTGGCTACAATATTATTATAGTGAATTAATTAGCTTGTAGGTGATTATGTCAAGCAAAATGGAGAAAAAGAATATTAAAAATAATGATAGAGAAAATTGAGGGAATTAATAATTAATAAGTAGAGGAAATGATAGGGGGCGTGGTCTCTTGTCGCTTTTACGAGAAGAAGAAAGTCGCTTTTATCACATGCACCTCTTTTTATGCGAACCCTCTAAAATCCCAACAAAAAACACAATATTAATTATAATTTATAATAAATATATCGACATATTTAATCATGGTATGTTGCATATTTTGCCACAACATTAGAATAAAAACTTGATTCAAGTTTTGATTTATGTCAAAAGGGTTGTGGTTCATTTTGAAAATGTTTCACTACAACTACACACAAATATTCAAGAGGTAATATTATTTTTTTTTTTTCTTAAGAGAAAAGTTATGTCAATAGATTACTCATAGTGCGATTTCTGTCGTCAAAATTGTATATACAAATATATATATATGATCTATCCTCTTGAGGTGGTCTATTTGTTAAATGTTTTCTGTTTCTGTCATCAAAATTGTATGTACGATCTATCCTCTTGAGATGATCTATTTGTTAAATATTTCAAGTTCGAATCTCACCAATATCTTATAGGTCGAACTCGTTATATATAATGAAAAAAATTCACATTCATAAATTCAAAGCTTAAAATAAAAGATTATACAATATGAAAACTCCCAATAATTTTTTTTCTTTTTAAAAATTAAGTTGGAAGATAATTAAGAAAATTAAAGAAATACATTTTTTTTGTAATTTTCATTCTAATTAAATTTGTGGTTCCTTTTATGACCTCATAGTGTGGAACCAAAAATCACACTGTCACCAAATGTAAAAGAAAATAACAACAGTGGTCTGCAGCAAAAGTGAAATAAAACGAATATTCTCCTTTTCATATTTACTTTATTTAGTTGTATGATTTTTTTGTAGCATACTTGATCAGCATATCATCATTTATATTCCTCCATTGGCTTGTTTTTTCCCATTTCGAAGTACAAAAAAAGACAATCTTTTACAAATCTTTACCTTTATTTGTATCTTCGCTTTCTCCTCATTATGCTTTCATTTTGATAAAGCTCCAATCAATCTGCTTATTTAGTCATATAAATTATTTTTTAAAGGATTTTCAAAGTGATAAAACCAATGCATAAATGAGACAAAACTCATGTATTCTTTGCAGACGAAACATATATTGAAAAAAAATGATAAAACTGTAGCTTTGTAATGTCATTCTTCACAGAAATTGGGACCAGCAACATTCCCTGAAAATGTTGTCTCCTTTCACTTGCAGAAATGATCAGTTTATTACTTTTTTTGAAAAAATAATTATTTCATGACTGTTTATGCACTCAGATGGCAAGACATCTTTTTTATTATTTATTTTTAAAATAAAAACATTGAGTTCAAATAGCTAAAAAAAAAAAATGAAAATGGTTTGCACTTTATAAGCGTTTGGAGACATATATTAGTATAATGTAGCAAGTTCTAAAAGCAAATTAATTAATTATAGAGTAGAATTTGTGAATGAGTTAGATTTTCGTACATAATAGTAAATTCGTATCGACTAAAAAAATGAAATTAAATTTACTCATATGAATGTGGTAAAAAATGGCCTATATCATGATAAAAATGTAGCTAGGTACGTGACATATACACAGACATATTTGTTCTATACTTTGGAAACAATTTACCATGATAGATGCGATATTTTTTATTTGAGTCAAAACAAACCTAAGACTAGCAATAATTGAAGCAAGAACTATGAAAAATCACTTTGTAATTTTGAATTGTGTGGGTACATTTATTTATTGGATGCATGAAAAATCAAATACTTTATGTTAAATTAGTAAATTTATAATTTACCGTGTAATTGTGTGGGTACATTTATTTATTGGATGTATGACTCGATTTTCTGTTCGCTAGAAAAAACACCGGTGTTGTAATTGCAAAAAATGAAAGTTTGTGTATTTAATTGCAAAGATCCAAAAATCATGTTGTAATTGCAAATTGGGGTAAAGTTCATGATTTAATTTGCAATTTTCCCTTTATTTTAAAAGAAAGAGATTAATTAATACTCCCTCCGGTTCATTAAGGATGACAGTTTTGCCATTTTGGCTGATTCACTAAGCATGACACATTCCTAAAAAGGAAACAAATTTATCTTCAAAATTTAGTCAAAAAAGTGGTTACCCCATTTTACACACAAAAACACCATTTTCTTAATCTCCGTGTCCGAAATAGTGTATCATATTTAATGAACCGGAGGTTAAAAACTATGCAAAGGATTAATTTCATAGAGAATTTAAAATTTTCAATTTCAATTTGAAATCATATTTTAAATGCGAAAAATGGGTAAAAATTGAAATACAATTAGAATACTAATTTTTGAACTTAAATTACTAATAATTTATTAAGATTATGCACTAAAATAGTCGTCTTGTGTGGCTCGTCACAGTGTGTCCGAATAGATTTATTGTTAGAGAAAACACTCTTTTTTATTTTCTTCTTCTGAGGAGGTTGAATAATTGCTGTTAGGGGGGGAATAAAATAAAATAAATATATACTCCCTCCGTCCCATTAATAATGTCTCACTTACCTCTTTTGTTTGTTCCATTCATAATGTCCTATACCTCTTTTGGCAAAAAAATACACACAAAAGCATGTGGACCTCATGTGGGCCACACCATCTTACACTTATCAATTTTGGTTTCTTAATCTCTGTGCCCAAAAGCAATGAGACATTATGAATAGGACTGAGGGAGTATTTGTTGCACAAACATTAATAACACGTTTCACTATTATGAATATCATAATCCGAGTTTAATTATCTATATATTAGTAAACATTTTAAAGAAGTATATATATATATATATATATATATATATATTGGTTTATCTAGGGTTTTTATGTTATAAGACTAGAATGGATATTAATT
>JAYJMF010000020.1:1803219-1813279 GCA_036873715.1 Salvia sclarea
TAAAAAATAATAATAAGGATATATTTGGTACAATATCAATAGTTTAGGTCTTTTATTGATATTATTGAAAGTTCAGGGTAATTTTGGTACAAAGCACATAGTTTAGGATTTAATTTGATATTTGCCCTATTATATATCATTAAAATTCAATATAACTATTATAATTATGTAGTTACTACTTATTTACATTGATGGATTAATTTCCCTATGGAATCGAACTTAAATATTCGTTTGGCTCAATTAATTGTGTCCTTACATTTCGCTCTCTTATACATCAAAATTGATCTAATTCGATTGTATATATCATCAAACGTTGCATTATAGTACTATATGTTATAATTTGGTCAACTTAATTTGTGATAAATTGAGAACGTAATAATAAAATAATCAATGCTAAGTGACAAGTTTGGGGACGATTTTGATTGACATCCTAGCTATTTTAATCATATATTTAAATTTACAATCTTCTAAATATTATACCGAATGAATCAATACATGCGTTTTTATTTCGATTGGTACGTTTCATTGAATATAATAATTTATGATTAGTTGAAGAAAAATGGGTTCAAAGAAGATGGAAAAAGTAGGCGCATTTGTAGAAGTACCCAATTTTGGAACAACATATTTGGATTGAAAACTTGATTTTGGGTTTTGAAAATTCCAGGCTGTAATAAAATGGATATTTGGGGTGTCGGTATATGCAATCACATTAATATTAATATTTATATTTATATTTATATTAATATATAAATAAATAAATCAAGAATCTTTATTACCGTCTAGCATGGGACGTGCTGATTGTGCCCTACAAGGAGCTGCTGCATTGTTTCTGATGTTGACTCCAAAATTCATTTTTTTTGTTTACATAAATCTAAATAAATATTTCGAATATTTTGTTTTTCTAAGCATCCAAACACCACAAACCGCCTTTTTATCAGATAAAATTTAGGTATTTCATCACTTTATAATTAAGCATATGTTATATGTATGCAGGCCCGGCTGCTCTAGATGCTTCCACCTTGAAATTTAATTTATCTTCTACCTTTTTTTCTCTTATACTTTTCAATCTTATGGAATAATTTCTACTTGTTAATTTATTTAATCTAAAATAAATGGAATAAACTACTTGGAAAACTAGTTAACTTTTTTTTTTGTAGTATGACAGATCATTGGATAATATGCGTCATGGACATATATCAATTATCATTAAATAAATATTGATATTTATAAGAAATTGTAGAAGTTTTCACTTAATTATTTTACCTTTTGATGTGATGGGTTCTTTCATGGAAATTCTATATACAAAAAGCCATGCATAAAGGGGCATTGAGGAAATCTGCAGTCGATAAGGGAAAATCATATACTATATGCCCAAGTAGTATTTATAAATATTTATAATAATAAATGCATACATACAATCAATTATCAAATGTCATAGTTTTACTACCCAATTTTGCAAAAAAATAGTGTGATTTAATCCATAATTTGCCATTTAATTTTCAACTTAGCTAGCAAGTGGCTATTGGCGATTTTTGGGGCGAATTTGACATTTTTGCTGCATGCGTGATGTGTGTGGCTTAGGGCTATTTGAGCTAATTTGGCTATTTAATTTATTTTATCCAGTATTGTATATAAGCGTGCATTTTTAACATATATTCCCTTATAAAAGATTTTATCTCCACCTCAATATATATCACATAGATAAGTACACATAGAAGTTGACAAAATCACATTATCCGTTACATAACACCGGCCTAAGCCTAATTATATTTATTTATTATTCAATTAGATTAGATAAGAACTTTAATATCACATCCATTTCGCTTTTGGATGAATATATACGAGCTATAAAATAATATTCCATATCAAATTTCATTTTTAATTTTTTTGAAAAAGGAACCTTTCTTTCTCAAATTACATCTGTCCGGAGTGAATAAAATCGAAACATACGAATTTAAATAAAATAATTATTTCCCTTATTTCACTATAGTAGCTAAAAAGTGAGGGAGGCATAGTTGACTCCCAAAATCGTGAAAGTTTGAAAGAGTGAAGCATTAAAGAAGGTTCTCTACAGTGGGGCCCAGTCTAACTGCACCCTACTGTAGGGAAAGTACTTGACGGTGTGGACGGCGAAAAGATGGGATATAGACAAGGTTGCTTATAAATGGGCTTTTTAATAGGCCCAATTTTGTGGGCCAAAGTCCTTATTCCTACCTACTATTTTGGGCCCACAAACATTCGTATATGAGATAACGTGAACATACTTTATTGGCAATAGTTTTAATACTATCTTTGTTTCATTAATTTGGTCTCGTTTTTCTTATTGGATTGTCTCATTCATCTTGTCTCATTTCTATTTTTGGCAAAAAAGTTACACCCAAAAAGCATGTGGATTTCATGTGGGCTGCACCATCTCACACTCGTTGACTTTACTTTTATTAATCTCTGTTCCGGAAAGAAAGGAAACGAGATGAAAGGGACGGAAGAGTAAGTTGCAATAAATTAAAGTTAGTGGAAGGGGATCTCACAATTGTAAGGGTAATTGTAGATAAAATAATGGCCATAACAGGTTTTTTTTGAGTAAGTAAATGGGCCGTATCGGTGTAAAAGTTAAGAGGATTGTATGGGTTTCATGTTCACAAAAGAAATGTGTACATTTTTTGTGGACCAAGAAAAATATCATACTCACTCTCAAAGTCATCAAATTAGGGTGTCAGAATCTTGATTGCCACTCAATAGGTAGAAATGGTAGATGAGTAGAATAATGTCATGTTATGTGTGGTTGATGTGTGTAGGAGAATTTTGTGTACCTTATTAGTTGATATAGATAATTGGTACTTTTCTCCTCTGACAATTTTGAATTTGAATTTGAAATGTGTGACTTTTAATCCCTATACATTAGTGTAGGAATGATTATAGGAGCTAGGAATCAATATATATATATATCAATTAAATAAATGATAACATGCTGATTTCACTCATAATTCGTTCATAACAATCATAAATTATAACAAGATCAAAGGTTCAGATTAATTTCTAATTCCTACATTTGTTGGCCTAATTTTTTTTTTTTTTTTTATAATGGTTTACGAAAACCGATTAGTGGGCCGTGTCAAATTTCAAATAGCTCGCAATTTAGCTCGGCCCAATCACTCCCCATGTTGGCCCGCCGACGAATAATGCAAGCTTAAATGGGCCCAAAGTAGCCATCCTATTTAAGCCCTAGTGTTTTTTAAAAATAAAAAGAAACAAAATGAAAGAGATTAGCACACTTGGTTTTTGTAACTGGAATAGTATTTAATTAAATATAAACATTAAGTTTATTTAAGAAAAAGTTAAGCGGCTGGGCTACTCATTGGGCTGTGTGAGTATTTCATTTTGGGCTTTTGAAGGTTTTATGGGCTTCGGTTTGGGCTTAAAACTCAACATTTCATTATTTTTCTTATTTATTTTTACAGAATCTACTTTTCCTTTTCCTTTATTGTATTATATTATTATCCAAGGGAACTAATTCCTTTTTCTTTTCTTTTTTCTTTTTTGTTTGCATTAATTAATTTAACGAATTTGTGCATCTTCTTTGAATATGATTCCTTGCTTGCCTCTTCCAATCAACGATTTCTCCTTCATCACTCTCTTTCAAAAATCCACGCTCTTTCAATAGCAATCGGAATCGGCGCGACCAAATCCGTTGAATTGGAGCAATTCGCCGCCTAATTTGCTGCGCAGGAATCTCAATTTTCCTCAGATCTCCGTCAATGGCGAAGATGGCGAAGAAGTCGAAACCTAGCACCTTGTCCGTTTACCTCTACGTCCCGAACATAATCGGTGAGCATTCGATTTTGCTATGTTAAACTGCTCATCACTATTGCTGCTGCACTTAATTTCCATGATTTGACTGCGATTTTGTTTTTTGTTTTTTTCTCGATAGGTTATGTAAGAATTCTAATGAATTGCTATGCTTTTGCGATATGCTTTAAGGACAAGTATCTTTTCTCCCTTTTGTATTTCGTTAGGTAGGATTCCTGTCTCTATCTCGGTTCAATTCGCCTTTTCAAGAAGCATTGCTGTAAATCTAATGTGAGAGTTTTTTTTTTTTTTTGAATTTTTTATTTAAATTGGCAGCTTCGTGTGTGATGCATTGGATGGATGGTTTGCACGCAAATTGAATCAAGGTTAGGGTTTATGATTTCAATTAGTGTGGATTTAGCTTTCTGGTTTTAATGGATCGGATGCGAAATTGGTCATTCATAGCTTGTTAGAGTGGAATTTGGAGTGACATTTTGAAAATTGTGTTTCCAGTTTCCACGTTTGGGGCAGTTCTTGACATGGTTACAGACAGGTATAGTTTGTGGTTTGAATGCTGATAATGTGTTGGCCTCAATGTTTACTGCATTATTAAGCGTGTAATTTTTTGGTCGATTGTTACGTTGCAGGATAAGCACGGCTTGTCTGTTGGTCGTTCTGTCGCAAGTCTATAGGTAAATTGATTAGGTTTCATTGTATCGGAATTTCTATAAATGCACGTTAGTCCTTAATCTTGATAATTTCCAGGCCGGGGTTGATTTTCTTGTCGTTGCTTGCTTTAGACATTGCCAGCCATTGGTTGCAAATGTATAGGTAATTGCTCTGTTACGAAACCTCCAATTTATTTGTTCATTTGCTCAATTTTAGCTTCTGTATTTACCCACTCTTTTATCGGCAGTACATTCTTGGTCGGAAAGAGTAGTCATAAGGATGTTAAAGACAGCAGCAGCTGGCTTTTCAGGCTTTACTACAGGAATCGGAAGTTTATGGGTTATTGCTGTGTTTCTTGTGAGGTAATTATTGTCCGTAGTTGTTGTGTTCCATTTCTCGATATGTTGCTTAATTTCTTGGTTTTTCGCTGACAGGTGCTTTATATCATATTGTTTCTTCTGGCAAATAGTCCGTCTGAGAATCTCGTTGAAGTAAGTCTCGTCTACTCGATTGCATCGTGTAGTAATAAATGTGACAGTGTGCCTAAATTTTGTTATTTATTTTCTCAGGTTTTATTAGATGTTCCTACGCGAAACTGGATTTACCTGACTTTACTTCCTTTGAGTCTCGTTGGATGGGCGATCAAACAATTAATTAATATTATACAGGTAAAGAGTTAGTACGAAAAGTTGAAAACACAATGATCTCCTGTGTTATTTTCTAATGCTGATTAACTTTCTGTGATTCTAAATATGCTTATTTGCTATATTATGTGCATTCTTAAGTTCTTGGTTAAAATAAGCTAAATATAGGGGGATTTCATTCATCATATTAGTTGTAATATCTTCCATTTCCGAGTACTCTCTCAAGTTCATATGTTTCCGATGGTGTAAACTGCTCGTTGGTTTTCTGGTTGCAGATGAAAACGGCTGCAGATGCATGTATACTTTACGACATCGCTAAAAAACAGTAGGAAGGGATGACGGGCCTCGCTTGTTTCCTGCAAACAACATCAAGATTTCGTTTTGGTTCGACTGGTGCAGCGTATTTATGGATGGACCGGCATTTCAGGGTTCCGACATTGAACCAGAAGCTGAATTATGTGCTTGTCAGTGAATTCGAAACGAGATAACAAGTCTCGACTGTACACATTCGGAGGATCGTGGTTTACGTCTCTCTTCTCCTCTATGTTTTTTCTTGTCTGAAAAATCATCATGTTGGTTTCCCGTTGTAGAAATGTAAAAAAATTGGCTTGGCCGTTGATTTTCCCATTAAAATGAAGCGTAGAATCATTCTTCATCTTTGAATTATTAACATGTGAAATATCTTCTGTTGCTTTGATTTCATCTTCCCTTTTGTTGAATATTGAGTGCTTGCATTCTTCCTTTACTCATGTTTTAGGTTTTTTTTCTATCTTTGAGAAGAGGTTTGAGGATTGATTCTTAATGACATAGTAATCATATGAAAATTACACTATAGAAATCATGTATGTGTGGATGATCAATTCATTTTTTTGTGGGGTTAATTATGAAATATATCCAATTTTTACCCATTATATCTTTTCAATTTATATTGATTTTATCATCATAGTTCTATGTCCGGCGATTGATTCAGTAGCCGGATATAAGTTTGGTGATGAAATTGTAGGGAAATTAAAAAGGTTGAGATAAATTTGATTATATTTTAAAATTTGGGATAAAATCAATAAAATGGTTGAAGGTTGTGTATCAAATGGCAATAATATTCGGATAAGATTTTGTGTCACACAATTTTCTGTGTCATTATATCCCACCGTTATATCTATTATTTTGAAAATATTTTTCTGTATAATTTACTATGAATAATATTAACCCTGAAAATAAAATTAAATAATAAAAAATAATTATACATTTTAATTGGGTGGAATGAAACTTTGTTAATAAATAGTATAATTCAACTAAAGCATATCAAATGTTGAAGAAAAAATGTAGAAACAAAAAAAAAAACTAGAAATGGAACACCATATGTGGGACACTATATCTTAGGTGAACAACATTTCAGTTTTGAGGGAAAAAAATACAAATTTATCTTAAAAACTTGCATAGAAAATGCAAAGCTGCAATAAATAATGAGCATTCGCTCCCAATTCACTAAATCAATCACTTCAAAATCCTCAACTACATCTAAACAATACCTTAATCCAACACTCATAAAACCAAGATCAATAGAGACTAAACCCAAAATATTGGCTAACCAGAAGCGCGAGCCCGAGCGCGATCGCGATGAGCGACGACGCCCACGTGAGCTTCTCCGTGATCCGCGGCACCCTCTCCTTCAACGCCTCGCTACACGACCCTATAAACACGGTGTAGCTTCCCATCGCAATCACCGTCCCCACGAGGAACATCAGCAAGAACGCGGCCCCCGCGACTCGAGACGGGAGGGCGAGGGCGGGCAAGATCATCATCAGGGCGTCGGGCTGGAGCCCGTGCACGATCCCCGTCGCAAACGTGGCGAATCCGATCTTCTTCTTCCCCGACGGCTGGCTGGCGAGGGCTTCGTACTCGCCCACGTCGCATTCCCCGTTTTCGAGGGCGACGCAGGGGACGGGGACCTCCGACGCCTCCCGGATCCCCATTCCTCCGATGACAAGGAGGGTTAACCCGACGACCCTTGTGCCCCATGTTCGGATCACCTCGATGTGGAGGCGGTCTTTTAGGAGGAGGAACAGCAGGCCGAAGAGCACCTGGCCCGCGTCGTGCCCGCACCCCCAGAGGGCTCCGACAGCCGCGCTCTCCATTTTGGAGCGGCCGATCGAGAGTGGGGCCAATGCAGCGAGGTGATCAGGGCCGGATAAGGTGTGGAGGCAGCCGGCGAAGAAGCCCGTCCACGCGCTGCTGAGGAGCTCGCTGCGGATGAGAGTGGTGCCGACGGCTACTGCGGCCGGACCTCCCGATTTGGCCGCGGTTTGGAGAGTTGCGAAGGCTGGAGAGACGGTGGATGGGTGGAGAAACGCTAAGACGAAGGCCGATAGTAGGATTACTTTTCCGGCATTCAACACCTGCAATAGATTTTGAAGCTAGTTCATTTATCCGATTTTCGACATAGGAGCATAAACGACTATTTCGACGAATGAAATGTGAATTATATCTGTAATTTGCTCTGTTACATGAAACATTTAGGGATCTTGCAAAGCAGAGAGTTACGCAATTTTGTAACATAATCAACCTTCTGCATATATTTATGATTCAATAACTAGTCTTTTTAATCTGAAGTTTTTACTTTTCAGTAAATGGAAAACAATTTGGTTATTTGTCACACTTTTTCCATAAAAACACAGAATTTGGAGAGCTGCATTCTGCAATTTCATTTCTCTTCTTAGCTATTCCATCTCTAAAACATAGAGTTTTGGTGATTGAAAGAGAAATAGTTCAGTTAAAAAGCTACAAATTGTGTTATTTATCACACATTTTCATACAAAACCACACTGATTTTCTAAAGCAGCATTCTGCAATATCATTTCCCTTCTCAGCTAACTCATCTTCAAAAAACAGAGTTTTGGTGTTTGAAAGAGAAACAATTCAGTTAAAAAAAGCTACAAATCCCAAAAAAGATTAAATCTTTGGCAACAAACTCACCAATTCTCAGCCACATTCACTCTCATATCCATCAAATCGAAGAAATAACCGTCATTTCAAAGGGAAACAAAAGCAATTATTCACAAAATCAAGGGAAATAAACCCTAAATCGAACAAATCACAATCACTCAGAAAATTAAACCCCCAATTCACTTCAAACACCAATACCTTCCGCCGCCGAGACAATTTCCGAGCAATCCATTCAAAAAACCCTAGCTCCGGCGCATCCCCATTCCCCAAATCAACAGGAGCCTCCGAATTAATCTCCGGCGAATCATCCACGCCTCTGCGGAAAACAAATTCCGAGCTTTTCACATTCACACTGCAACAAACCGGGCTGAATCGGCGCGGAAGCGAGGAAGATGGAGAGAACGAAGACGGCCCGATTCTGTGGGGCGAATCCGATTGAGCGAGCTGCGGGAGAAACGGCGAATTGAGGCGGCGTTTGAGCGGAATCGAATTGGAGTAGATCAACCTCTCCATTATCTGCTGCTGATTCTACTCACAATCTGCTCCGGGAAATTTCCCCCTTTATTTGGGATTTTGAGAATTGGGAAATCAGAGATTTTAGGGTTGAAAGATGAGTTAAAGAAGATAAAGCTTTTAGAGTGTATAGGATTTTTCTGTACCTACTCTCTTGGTTGGCAGTTTAACCGTATCTTTCATTTCCAAATTCTCACTATATTTCCTCTTTCTTTTCTTTTTTTTTTAATTTTTTTTTTCTTGACAACTTAAAATTTTATTGTTATATTTTGGTTTGATTTCGTGTAAATTCACAAATTACACTCAAATTTGGGTTTCTTTACTCAAATTTAAAATTTTGGGCAAAAAATACACGGACTATACAAAATTTGAAATTTGGTCGATAATTTATTTTTCGGTGTACGAAGCTACCGTTGGAAACTCTCGACGGTAGATTCTAATGGTACATGATACATAAGTCCAAAATCTACAGATATAAATTTTTAATAGAGTAATTTTCTAAGTATTGTCCGATCATTTTTTGTTATTAAAACCTAACAACATGGGTGCTAATATAAATGTATCGTTGGGAATTTTATAATGGTAGTTTCAGATCGTTAATCGGACTCTAAACGGTCAAGTTATTAGCCAACAAATTTTGAACTTATCAAATTTCAGAAATTTGTAAAGTTTGTGTATTTTCTTTTTACCAATATTTAAGATCTCGTTAAATGCAAAAATTTGAATAAAGGTTATATATTTACATGTGTTGATTGTTTGTTTTTATATATTCCGGTCTTCAATTCTCTAAATAAACAAATGTAAAAAGTTAGACGAGAGACCAAGTTTATTGACTAGTTTGATTTTTTGTCTATTTCTTGTATTATAACGCTCCTTTCTCATTTATATATAACAATTTAGTCAACTGAGGCTATTTATTTACAGTAATTGAAGATGCAAAATTAATAATAATTTTGATTGTGGAAAATCATTTTTGTGAGATGTTTTTAGGTGGGAAAAAACATGATGATTTATAAAGGACTAACTCCTAACCACATTGTTTGGACAAGACGTTGTGGCCTAATTATGTCCACATTGTCGCAAAGGATAGAGTTGGTGGCTTTCACATCTTCCTTTTTAGCTACCAACTTAGACTAAAATAGCACATGTCCATCTCCTTAATTATGTCACAATTCTTTTGTAATTACAAATCATTTTCTTAATATATTTAGCATTTATTATTTGATTTTTTCACATTTAGAGGAAGAATTATGTAAACCCAACTTTTCATGAAATCGGAAAAAGAACCAAGATAGTATTAAAAAAAAAAATTGTATACCAAAAGTAATCTCGTGTTGTTCTGATGCGTATTTAACTATGAGACACATTTACGTTAGGCAGGCCTAACGTTAGGCCCGACCCAATTAATGTATAAGTAATGAGAAAATAGGGGCGACAAACAACAAACGGCTACGCCTTCGACTTCGATAATTAATATATAGATAATGAGACCGGCAACAATTATG
>JAYJMF010000020.1:1827442-1839780 GCA_036873715.1 Salvia sclarea
CCCTAATCTCTGATCTTAAGCCTTAATCTCGGCTCTTAAGCCTTAATCTCGGATTAGTGAAAGTCGGGTCACTACAGTCCTACCAGTAGACAATCCTCGTCGACATCCTGCAGGAAACAACATTCGACTATTAGGTCAACAATAGTAATACATGAGCCGTTCTTAAAATATGATGCAGATGGTAAGAAATGGAAATGCTGAAAGGAGAAAAAGTCGGCAGTGAGTTTGGAAAATCCAAACACCGGCGTGTACTCTTCTACATCTATCTCCTTTTGTAATTGGATGGCACGAAGCGCCAATGCTCGACATTCATCACGAGATAGAGGCATTTTTGAAGTGTAAAATTGCCAAAGTGAAGAAGATTGGTGTAGAAATGAAGTAGATTGGAAGTTTGATGTAAAAATGATATGAAGAAGGGTATTTATAGTTGAATTTGTGTTTGAAAAATATTTAAAAAAATGAAAATTCCAAATTTTCAATGACCGATGACGTGGCAGCACGGGGTGGCGCCGTGTGGCGGGCGCCCGCCTCGCCTGGGCGGTCGCACATGTGCCCGCGCCTGCCACCTCCCGCGGTCTCCAACGGCTATAAAGTGGCAACTCCCGCGGGCGCAGGTCACCACCCGCCTCGCCGCGGGTGTCGTTGCGTTTACTCTTAGATGCAGAAATAGAGGGCTTAATTTTATTCCATTAAAATGATATTAATTTTTAGCTAAGCCCTCCAACATAGAGAGTTTTGTTGTGAGCACCCTAAGAATTGGTTCCTTTATTTTAGGTACAAGATTTTAGGAGAGTAGTAAAATAGTGTAAAGTGGTATAAAGTGATGATAATAATATATATTAGTATTAAAGTTGTGTGAGTAATAAAATTTCCAAAAAAGAAAATGTGCAGTATGGGATAATTTTTCAAATTGTTACTAAACTATGACATTTGTATCAAATTGGATACTAAACTTTCATTTGTATCAAAATGAGTACCAAACTTATATTTTTGTATATTTTAAGTCTTTTATTCAGTTTTTATATTAATTCTATTCCACTTGGCAAAATAAATGCCACGTAAGCTTCTTAAATTTTTTGTTACGTCACTTTATAATAATACAATCAACCAAACTCTTATTGACTAATATATTAAACTATTATCACATATTTCTATTCAAAATAAAATAAAAAATCAATTAATAGTTGAGATTTTACACTTTAAAGTAATTTTTAAATTCTTTAGCTCCAGTTTTTTAAATTTATACTTTGATTCATGTATTTGAGTGTGGTTGATTCATATATTCACGTATTTTTTAGCTCCAATCTGTTCTTACGGTTGGCTGTAGTAGGAGTTAATTAATTATTAGGATTTTTTAATTTTTTTTGTTTTGAATATAAATATGTGATAATGTTTAATATATTAGTCAATAGGAGTTTGGTTAATTGTATTATAAAGTGACGTAACGAAAATTTTAAGAAGCTTATGTGGCATTTATTTCGCCAAATGGAATATAATTAATATAAAAACTGAATAAAAACTTAAAATATACAAAAATATAAGTTTAGTACTCTTTTTGATACAAATGAAAGTTTAGTAACCAATTTGATACAAATGCTATAGTTTAGTAACAATTAGTGAAATTAACCCAACTGGTTAAGTATCAACTATCTAATATACACTTTTAACATTTATGTGAAAAACAATTAACTTTCTATCGTCATATTTTTTTTTTAACTTATGGTCGGGTCGGATCAATGCGTCAGGCCTTTGGATGCAGTACACCTATATTTCACAGTTACATAAAATAAAATAAAATAAAACATTATGGTAATAGTATTGAGATTGATATATCATTTGAACATTATGTAAAATGTTTGAATAACTAGGAGGGCTATTTATAAGACTTAACCATATATTAAAATGTTTGAATACAAAATTTTAACCTTATTTGGACTAAGACAGGAATAACAATCAAGTACGTGCATTATCCTGCCTTTCTTCGATAGATATAGGAAATAATTATTCTAATTTGTGTTTTATAGTATGAACAAGTTGAGAGAAAGTCCCTCCAAAAAAGTTAATTAAATCTTTATAAAAAAGCTGAATTGTAAAATGTCAACACTATGGAGTAATTTAGATTATAATAATAACACATGTCTGAGGAAATACTAGGAATGCATTAAATTCATAGACATCTTATACTCTAATTTATTGCAGATATTTGAAGCTCAATTGGATTTTGAGGATATAAATGGTAACTTCAATGTACATATTAAATAATTTTATTAATAAATAATTATCAACCTAAAGTTTAATTTAAAGTCGAAAACTGAAACAAAAAATATAAGTCACGACTATCAGAAAACCACCTTTAATAAATAATCCCAAAGAAAAACTAAAATGAGAAAACTTGAAAATAAATACTTCTAATTCTAAAAGTGGTATAGAGAATCAGATCTCGACCTTATAAAACCATCTTACTAAAAGTCAAGGTTTTACTAAAACTATTTCCTCCTTTAATAAAGTATATTCGCATTAATATGCTTCATTCAATCTCGAAATTTGTTCAATTATAATAAGTCATGATATGCACACTATAGTAAAGATCGATTATAAAATTAAAATTAAAACATACATATGTGAGAAATCCATTTAGTTTTAAATTTCTTAAAGTTTTGGGCCCAAATAAGATTAGTAGAATCTGGGCTTAAAAAATTGGATCTATTTGGGCCAAAGGGGGTTATGCATGGCCCAGAATAAAACTACGTGTTTTGTCGTATATTTTAAATTTTACTTCAATTTTTTGTTTCATTTTAGCCGTTAATTTCACTATAGCATTGAATCATTAATAATAAGAGAGGAATTACTATTATTTGGGAGGTAGCATATTCAATTATTCACTATTGAAATGGAAACAAAATCTCATCCTCAGCTAACGAAAGAAGATAACATACAGCCTATTTTTTCTCCCAAGTATTTCTCTCAAGTTTATCAAAGAATAGATTAAAACTTCAAAATTATCATGTAGAAATAGGGTTATTGGCCCGTAAATTACCGAACTTTCATCAAATTTTCGTTTTGCATATCAACTTTAAAATCCATCCGTAAATTACTGAACTATTGATTTATTCCTCATTTTGCTACCTATATGGATTTTGGCTTAAAAATACAGCATCCCCTTGCTGGTGTGACGTTTTTCAATAATGCACCATCAAATTTTTAGCGTTCTATGTCATCAGCCGAATCCTGATTGGTATCAAAATAGAAAAAATCAATAGTTCAGTAATTTACAAACGGATCTTAAAGTTGGAAAAATCAATAGTTCAGTAATTTACAAACGGATCATAAAGTTGGTATGCAGAACGAGAATACAATGAAAGTTCGGTAATTTACGAGCCAATAACTCTGCGTAAACACACCAATACAAACAAGTGCTCTAAAGCCATTGCTATAAATGCCATATTTCAATACATCAATACAAACAAATGCCTTAGGCTTACTTTTCTGATTGTGGGGATTATTATTCTATAACAAGCCAAATTAAACTATTTCTTCAAACCCAAAATCCCTATCAGCAGCATAATCAACAAAGCTATACAAAGGCAAAACCTTGTCACCATATTTCTCCAACCTATCCAATTCCTTCTTAGCTTGTGATCTCAAATCCTCAGCCACCTCCATTGCCTTCTCAACTCCATACACAGAAACATAAGTCTTACCCTTACTCTTCTCCTCCGACGACGACGCGTCTCGTATATCGTCGACCACCTCGTACAAGATCCCGACAGCCCGGCCGTACCTCCTCAGGTGCTCGATCTCCTCGTCCGAGGCGCCCGCGAGCAGGCCCCCGCAGACGGCTGAGCACTGGCCCATCTCCCCGAACTTTTTCTCCTGCACGAGGTCGACCGCGTTGGGTCCGCCCTCGAGGTCGAGGAACTGGCCCGCGGCCATGCCGGTGGACCCCACGGCCCTCGCGATCTCGGCGATGACGCGGAGGAGGCGGGCCTGGGGGACGAGGTCCGTGGGGGTGTGGGAGACGATATGACGGAAACCGAGAGGGAACAACGCGTCCCCTGCTAATATAGCCATGTCCACACCGAATATCGTGTGGTTCGAGGGCTGGCCTCGTCTCGATGGATCGTCGTCCATACAGGGTAAATCATCATGTATCAATGAAGCAGCATGAACCTATTGTGCAATGGAATAACCAAATAAGAGAATATAAACAAAATCAACAGCTGGATGAGACAGAAACTGGTCTAACATTAAATTTGATCATTCATTTATTCCAGAGATTGAAACTTGGACAATTCAAGATAGTAGAAGCTGTCATTAAAAGCACAATAAGAAATGAATTTGCACATGGTAAACAAATTCAAGATAGTAAACAAAATCAACCAATATCTTGATTGCTGCAGACAGTTGCAAGCATATAAAACTGGTCTAACATTGAATGCAGTCATCCATTTTTTCTAGAGATTGAAACTCAGATCATGTGAAAAACATGGTACAAATTCCATATCATTGATAAGAGATGAAATTGGAGATATCCTAATTTCAAGGTTATTGATGCAAAATTTCAGTTTGAAAACCATCAACTCTCTTAAGATAAGCGATATAACACATACATAAACTAGCAAGGAGAAAGCTTGAAATATAGCTTAGTTAGTGTAAATACAATCCAGCATTGAAAAGAAATAAAATAAAATAAAATAAAAAATCAATCATGCTCCCACCAGCAATCTGTGTGATTTAGGCTCTTCAGGTACCTATCCTCACATCTCCTAATTTACGGATTTGCTCTTATTTTATACAGCATCAGATTAGATAAGAAATATTTAGACTAAACCTATCAAAATCCAAGGATGAGAATTCAAGATCAAAATTGCAGTGAAGCCAACTTCCATACATCAATACAATCTTAATATGTAATTTAAGTCAACAAAGATTCCCCAAAAGCAAGTATAGAAATGTAAATTGGAAAGATATAAACCTAACTATTTTTACAATTTTGCACAAATTTCAAACTAAAAACATCATCAAATAGTACTATATATCATTTCAGCAATCTTTGATAGATTCATGCATAACTACAAACACTTTTAATAGCTAAAATTTTCTAACTAAAACTCGTAACGAGGATTTGAATAAGTAGATTTAGCTGATTCAGAATCTGAACACACAGAAATACTTAATAGCAGAAAATTTCATCAAAACTCGGGGAAAAAAAAAAAGTACAAACCATTTCAAGAGCGCAGGCGGTGGGGAAGGCGGCGAGGCGGTTTCCGCCGAAAATCTCGCAGGCGGCGACGCACATAACCGGCGGCGCTCTCTTCGCTCCTTTCGCCAGCACCGAATAGCGCATTGCCTCGTAGATCTGCTGCGGATACTTCACCGGAATCGCCTCGTCGAGCTTCTGATCGATTTCCTTAATCAGAGACGTCCAATACGTCTTGAGATCGAATTTGGGCGAAACCGACGCGGCGGAGCACCGAATTGTGCGGCGGAGCGCGGGGCGAGCGACCTTCGGCAGGCAGACATGGGGAGTCGACGCGATTACCGACGAGAAAACCATGATTTATGCGGTTTTTGAGCTGTTGTTGTCACGAATTTGCAGCGATTTTGTGAGAAATTGACCTAGAATTTGCAGAGGTGGAGATTTTTTTAAGTGGGGGATTTGGAGTGAGAGTGAAGAGCAAAGTTGGTGATGGGGAAAAAGATGAGAGGTTTTGACAAAAACGAAGAGCTTGTTGCGCCTGTTGCTGACGTGGCGCCTCGTCATTGGCTAGACATCACCAGAAAAGTTGTTGAGGGTTATTTTTTGCAGTTAATTAATTAAACGAGTTTTATCAAGAGCAACTAACTTATTAATGTGTGTGTTATTTTGTTTGATTTTAAAATTTATTGGTTTCCTAATTTGTCTTTTGTTTTGGGGTGTAATGAGCTGTCTACGTATATCGCTTGTTAAATTATTTGATTTAATGGTGGAATATTAATAACATTTTAGTACTATTATTTTGTTCCTTATCAATATTTCTCTTTAAGAATTAATTATTTGTGTTCGTCTTTTCCGATGTTCTTCATGAACCAACGAAATTTCACTTTTTATTACGTTTTCCTATTTATTTTTTTGTGAATCTTAACTAACGGACTAGACACTTTCATGTATCACAATAATACAAATGAACCAGTATTTGATAACATGATATTTAATGTAAAAAATAAAGATAATTTTTAATTAAAAGTCATTTTTGCTTATATTGTTGGTTTGTTCTTTTTTTTGGGAATATTTTATTATTCTCCCGACTTTCAATAATATATATTTCTGTTATTTCTTTGTACTCTTTTATATTTTTTTTTCTCGTGCCCAAAATAATGAGATGGTTTGAGTATCATATAAAAAGAATGAGATGGAGTAACTCATGATACACACAATAAATTAATATGTACGTGTATCGTGTTAGTTATTGGTATTTATATAATAATCTGAAAATTTTCAATGTTGAGTGTGAACCACCTCAATATTTTGTTCGCATTCATGTAATTTCATCGGCTTATATGATTAGAATCACGGGCCCACCTACAATTAGGTGAATAATATAGTATTACTAATAAATTTCACATATAACGAAGGATGTAATAGTTTAAACTAATTCAATTTATTTTATTCGTTGATTTTTGGGCCTTCAAAATACTTAAAAATTTTGTAATTAAATTATTGGGCCTTACCCACAAATGGAAGCCCTTTTAGAGATTCTCCAAGGCCCGAATCAATCCCGGGCCCAAGCGAGATAGTTGAAAATTTGGGATTATAATTATAGGGCCCAAGCGAGATAGTTGAAAATTTGGGATTATAATTATAGGGCCTTGCACTCGAAAGCGGGCCCTTCCAGAAATTCTCGACAGCCCGAATCTGAGTTCGGGCCGAAGAGGGGGTTTGGAAATAGTTTTCAACCAGCAATAGACGCGCCTCGGTTAGAACCTCACTAGCTGCGTCATTGCCCCAAGCGCAAAGATGAATTTTTCCCACTCCTTTTCCTTTCCTTTTATTTTTTGCTTCTCTCACTAATCAACTCACTTAACTCACCGATATGGGATTAATCCATATTAATTTTGAGTGTCACATTAATTGTCTAACTTTGGAGAAATTTGAATTTACAAATTCACTATTGGGCCATGGCAAGATGTAGGAAGATATGAGCTTCCACCTTTCCAAATTTCGAAAAAGAAAAATGAAACTAGAAATCGAGGAGACTGTTGATATGCCTTGAATCAATCCCCATGCCCGACGGTACTATGCAGTGTCGGGGCTTAACTCTCATTTTGGGCTGAGCCGTCTGGCGCGTTCTCTTAGTACTATATAGATTGTCTTTAGGAGCTGTAATCTGTAATCCGAAAACCTAGCTGCCTAATACAATCTGTATTCTCCGTGTCTTCTTTACGTTTCTGTTTCTTATTGCTCCTTAATCCAAATCTGTTATAACAAAGAGGGTATTCCAGACTTATATACGAGAGACAAACACAGATGGCTATCGATCACGACTAGTCATGCATGAAAAATGTTCGAATGTGAGATTTAATGTTTGATTATCGTACCCTACATGGTAAAGACGACATATGAGATAGGAAATTTGACAAGCAAATGAGAAGAAAAGAGCAAGAAATTAGATGAGTGGGGGCATGATGGTAATTAAAATAGGTACAAATGTCTATATGATGCACAATATCTCTTTGGATTCCCCAATTGACAAAGATGTAACCGGTTTGGTGATATTGGTAGGTCTCATCCCTCCAAAACAACCACTATACTTTTTCTCCATATGCTTTTGCATGGGAGTAAAAGATTCACTACCAAAAGCAAACTTCAAATGGATATGTGGCTATCTATATATATGCAAGTAGTTAATCTTTAAAAGAGAGAGAGAGAGAAAGATGTTGGGAAATAACCCAAACAATCACGAAAGCAAAAATAACACGAGAATTGTTTACTCGGTTCTGGTGGGACGTCAAGCCAGAGATTTTACTATATTTTTCAGATACTGATTACAAGGAGAACACGTGGGCCCTAATCCTAAACCCATTGAGATTTCGCCTAGGCCAAGAAAACGTGGGCCCAAAAAATTGGATCACCGAGATCGGGCTTTTGTGTACAGTCCATTCAGACTCCACAATCCAACGAGAGAGTGAGAGAGAGGTGGGGCAATGGTGTTGCAAAAAGTGTTGAAGGTGCATGAGATGAAACACATAATTGAAGTGCAAAAAAAGTTGAGAAAGTGATATCACTTGTTTTCTCCTATGTCCCAAAATTCCAACTTCTGAGGTCGAGGGTTTTGCAGAGAATCATTGTGCCTTCATATAAGCCTCAGAAATCAATTCAATAATGTAACACTATGTATTATATTAATGATTTAATTTGGTGTCCCATTTATTGCATCAATGATTGAAAGAGCGATTCCGACATGTTTGCTTGTGGCAGGTAGCCGGCAATTTTTATCCCTAGCGACGATATCTATGTAATTAAATGAATTTTGCACTAAAATTTATCTATCTCCATATAGAGCTGTACATGCAACAGCCAAACATATACATACGCTTTATATACTTATATTATATACATGTATATATTTTGAATTAATTTTAAGTGTGATCATTAAAATTTCCAAGACAAAAAAAAGAGCTTAAAGTAGCAAAATTTCATTTCATTTTTTTTTCTTGTTCTATACAACTAGGATTTTAATATTTTATAAAAACTAAAATATTTTTTTCTCAAGTTTACAAATTTTGCACACACTTATTTAGTTTGGAGCCTAATTTTCCAAGCCCAACTAATATAGGATCGGGCTTTGGTTTAATTGGGAAATTCTAATGCGCTAGCTCATGATCTCACTTCGCATACAACTCTATTTAATTTTATTAAATTAACTACCACTCTATATATTTAAATAAAATACTAGCAAATATTCATATTAATTTACATGCTATTTTTCCCTGCAACCATGTATTGTCCCGCCCTTAAATATTCACAAACAAAAGAAGAACAAAATATATGGTATGGAAGATTATGAGCATTGTTTTTTCTTAAGAGAATATAACCTTTTCTGGATTTTTTTTTAAAGAGGGGTTAGAAATAGTGCATCAAAATAACATCTTTCTTATTTTAATATATGGGACTTTACTATATAAAGAAACATGAGACTATATGCAGAAATGAGATATCCCTAATTTTCTTTTCAACAAAAGGGCTTTAAGAATCAAATGGGATTGTTGTGTGAGTAAAATAGCTCAATCCATTTTGATTCGGGCTTTGTTAGAATATTGAATGGGCTATTTTAGTAGTCTAGCTAGTCATAAAATTGCACACAAAAAATGTGAATCCAATCCATGTAAACAAGTCTTATATAACAAAATTCCAAATTCCAAAATCCAAATCTTGTGTAACGATCAAGATTTCAAAAGATTCCTCCCCACTCTCTAACTCTATTGCCTTATTGCTTTTTTCATTAATTAAGTACTAATTAACATAGTTTAATACAAATTTTGTTGTGTTAGTTTTTCTTGCAAATTGCAAATTCCGAGCTTGAGTTGCTGTGAAGCAATCAGATTCCTGCATATGTTAAATGGAAATAAACAAATATATTGCAATAGATATATATACATATCAATTATTTAATAATTTGACAAAACACAACCTTCTTTAACGAGCAATGTATACACACATACATACAGCAGAAAAAAAGGGGAAAAAAAAGCATATGAATTTTATTAATCCCACATAGGGAATAATAACATCTCCTCACAGAATTTAATAATACAAACAAGATAAGATTCACTCCCATTAATTTGTAAATAGCTGCCTCCCACGAGAAATTGGGATACAGATTGGAAAATATATGATCACTTTATTATAATTAAATAAATTCCAGTGCATGCTGCTGCTGCTCAGCCTCCGCCGTTACCGTTAGCCTTTCTGTTAAACGAGAGGTGGATCCCGGGATCGTTATGACGGACGTTAGTGTTGTAGAGGATGGAGTTGTTCAATCCCTGCACATTGCTGTTGAAGTATCCCGACGCCGCCGCTGCCGCCGCGCCGTTGGCTTTCTCCTTGCTTCTCGTTCTCCCCTCCTCGCCGCCGTCGGTGGCGGATGACGGCAGCTGGCCGTTGCCGTTAACTAGGGTTTTGGGGGAGGGGAGGGTTTTCTTCTTGTTTGAAGGAGGATTGAGTTCCATTAGGGCGCCCTTGTTGTCTCCGGCGAGAGTGATGACTCTCATCCCCAGCTGGGGATGAGAGTCGGAGCTGGAGAGCTTTTTGGTGATCATCTCTCTTTTTGGATCGTTGTTGTTGTTGTTGTTGTTGTTGTGGGATCTGGTGACCTTGACGGCTCGAGTGACGGATTTGTCCTCGACCACGGTTTTAGGGTCGTGGTCGCTGTCGGGTTTTGTGTGGGCCTGGGCTGGGGGCGGGAGGGTGAGGGGGGAGGGGGGGCGGGAGAGGGATTTAGGTTTGGGTTTCGGGGATTCTGATGAGGCTGATGGCAATGTTGATCGTGATGTCGATGATGATGTGAGAGGGTTGATGGTTTTGGGGGGTGGGGATGGGGTTGGGGTGGGTGGGGATCGGGCGGAGATTGGGGGAGGGGAGGTTTTGGTGGGGGCGGGGGCGGTGGTGGAGGAGGAAGGTGGTGGTGGTGGTGATTTTGTTTGGGGAGGGGTTTTTTTGGGAGGAGGGGATGGGGGTGGGGATTTGGTTGGGGTTGGAATTGGGGTTTTCGGTGAGGCGAGGGCGGTTGGTGGGGGTGGAGGTGGTGGGGCAACGGCGGAGGTGGTGGTGGTGGGCCTTATGGGGGTAATTATGGAAGGCCTAATTGGGAGTGAGGGGCGAGGTGGGGAGGGTTGGGAAGGGGCCCTTATGGGAGGCGCCACCGGGCGCCTGAGTGGTGGTGGGGCGGTGGCGGTGGTTGGTGGTGGTGCTGGTGCTGGTGCTGGCGCTGGCGCTGGAGCTGGAGCTGGAGGTGGTTGAGATGGAGGCGGTGGAGCAATGGGGCTTTTTGGGGATGGGGGAGGTGGAGCCTTTGGGGAAGCCGGGGGCGGAGTTGGAGCAGGAGAAGGAGACTTTGGTGGCGGTGGCGGTGGTGAGGCCGCCTGTTGGGGTGGCGGAGATGGTGGGGCCGGCGGCTGAGTTAGGGTTGGCCTCATAAGAAAGGAGGGGCGCACCGGCATTGGCGCTGGCGCAGATGGCGGAGGAGCAGGAGCAGGAGCAGGAGCAGGAACCGGAGCCGGGGCCCGGCCGCCTAGAGAGAACCGGAACCACGGCGGGCGGGGTTGGCTAGCCATGTTTTCGTGTTAGAAGAAGGAAAAGATGAGAGGTGGAGAAATGCAATGGAAAACCATGAGAATGGGACATACAATTTATAATGCGATGCATGGTGAATAATTATCGTAACTCACGAGAGCCTACACACACCATTAGACACAAGAAAAGTATCAGATTCAAATTCAATTGAAAATAAAAATTAAGAAAGAAAACAAAAAAAAGTTGTGTATGTTAAGGTTGGCATCACCTCTTAAAGAGGTCACTGAATAGGGAAAAAAGAGAGGAAAAGTGAAAAACACCACTTTTGTTTGGTCCATTAAGAGGAGTCTCTTATGTTTCACTCTAAGCTAAAATCAACAAATTAACTACGCAATCTAAGCTATTAATTGATGTTTACCATTCATAATCAGTAACTAATCACTTTTATTTTATTATAGTTTGATGCAGACATATGATTAAGATGTGGTAATTAATAACGGCAGCTGGTTTTCTGCTGTGAGAATGTCAGCATTTTGCATTTTGTGGGAAACAAGATTTTATTCCCTGCGGCGACAACGATTTCATCCACTCTCCTAATTTTCTTACAATAATGTAGTATATTTTTATATATATGATTAATAAATTAATTAAGTTGTCAATGACAATTACAAGAGTGAAAAAGACAGTTGAAACACACCACAAAATCTTGCTTCTTTACTTCTCTATCTTGAGATTCGATCTATGCTCTTGAAAAAGCTTTGGTGTTTACACCTGTGATGTTGCTTCTGTTGGGAAATTTAAATCGCCGTTCAATCCTAAAATAATCAAGAATTTAACGTGGAAAACTCTAAAATCGAAAAAAAAAAGCGACCCATGAGAGATACTTTATGTAAATTCTTACAACATTTCATTTCTCTCTTGACATCACACGCTAATACAAATCTTTTGTAGCTCTCTCGCCCTTCCATCATGACTCTACTACTATATAATCTAAGTAATAAATTTTAACTAGAAATTATAATAATAATAATAATAATAATAATAATAATAATAATAATAATAATAA
>JAYJMF010000020.1:1839880-1890122 GCA_036873715.1 Salvia sclarea
ATATATGGATATATAACTTCGGTTCGGTTTTCGGTTACTCGGTTTTCTTGTTCATAAAACCGTAACCGAACCGAAAACCGAAAATTATGAATTTTTAAAACCATAACCGAACCGAATTAAAAAATAACCGAACCGAACTTATATTTCGGTTCGGTTCGGTACGGTTTTTCGGTTATTACCGATTATTGCTCACCCCTACTCATTAATGAAGCCTAATTACGTCATTAGCTTAATTGAAAAATAATCAAGAAGTGGGCCCCGCTTCGGCTTTAAGCTAATTTAATCAGAGATTCTTATCCTTGTTAGAGAGAGCTAAGGGCGCGTTTGTTTTTGGATTCCGAGTTTTGGATTCACAGAATATTGGGCTTTTTTTAGATTATAAAATCTATTTAAGAAATGGATTTCTAATCCACAAGGACAGCCCAATTATATTTATTAACTCTTTAATATTATTTAATTTGTCAACCACTTAGATTAATATAATCTATAACTTCTTTGTTGGGGCAAAACGCAAAACTACAGTTGGAATCAATTAAATAATTGTTTTTATATTTTTGGGCAATGGATTAGAACTCCTGGCGTTTAAGTTGCTTTCCCACGCTATGAGGGAATTTAGTAATTAAATAATCCCTAGGCTTAGCTTTTTCAATATTAATTTATAATAGCCTAACTTAATTCAAAGAAGTACACATCTAAAAATATTTCATCACCACAAATTCAACCAGATAATAAATACTATAGTACATAACTTCATTATCAAAATGAGGTCCGAAACTGATAAGTTTCACCTGAATAAATTGAGACCTTTGATGTATATTTTTATATGATTTATTTATTTAATCTTCAAAATTGGCGTCGATATTAAGTACATAATTTGGCATTATTAGATATCCTAGTTCTTTTTTTTCTGTAAAATTCTTCTCAAAAGAAGTGATTTTAATAGGTGATACAATTCTTAATTAGCAGTCCACATATTATTTTTCATGTATCTTATTAACATATATGTAACTTAATATATGTCGTATGTGCAATGTATTGCTAGAGAATAAGCTTCCAAATCTACTAACATTAAACAAATCAAACAATAACTCATTAAAGGCTAATTAAATCAGTTGACAAGATATATTAACTGCTTCCCCACTCAAATCTTGTCCCAATTAATGTTAATTGTAACTAAAACCATAGGAATTAAAATTAGCCAAGAAACTCATCAAGAGCTGAACCTCCACATGACACGTGTCAGCATGCACTAGCTGACTAGGCTGATGTCCCTAAATTTTCCTTACACGTGGCACACATTTATTTGGAGTTGGGCCCACAAGTTTTAACTCATGGTAAATTCTATGGGCAGATCATATATTCCCCATAGTTAATTGGCACATAGATTTTTACTCAAAATGAATTTATACCTAACTATAAGAGAAAATTAAGCAAGCCTTTGCTTGTTTTGTGAAAACCCCTATCACTCATAAATAGGAATGTTAATTTACCCCAAAATCTACGGGCAGATCCAAATAGATTAAAGGAAAAAAAAGAGTTAAAGTTTAAATATTTTAGCTCGAAATTAAAAAGGCTCGGTTGATCCAAAATCGGAAATAGCTCTAGCCCGAAATAGAAATGGGTTGATCAAATTAATAGATGTAATTCTTATTATTTTATTATTTATTTTAATAATAAAATTTTGATGATTGTAGTTTGTGTTTTTTCTTTATCCAACATCTAACAAAAATACTTAAATTGAAGAAATATAATTATTTACGTCAAATCATTAGTAATTCATTAGTAATCATATAGAGGTTTATGCTGAAATGACATTTAAATTTGTGGAGCAAAATATTTTGAAAAAATACTATCTAATCTGTCTCAAAAAATTATTATCGAGAATATCTATATATAATAAAAGAAATTGTAAGTATCATTGCCCGACTGGCTAGCTAGATTTCGAATTGGTTAAGATTAGAGCCAGAATATTTTAGCCTATAAAGAAAAAAAGATTAACAATTAACTTGAACTAAATATAGTCCGTAACCGAAAATACTATCCAAAAATCAAGAGAATTGATCCAATTGACATTCCTAATTCTTAAATGAAACGATGATTATTCGATGAAAAATTGAATCTTCAAAATTCTCACCCTTATCGACTAAAAATTTAGGGGATTCTTGAAAATTGCAAGATTTTGGCAGTAACGTAGATGTAAGTAGTTGAAATAAGATTAAAGATATACTGTATTTTGTCGCAATTTATCCGAAATCATTATCCCTTTTTTGGTCATATGCGGAAATAATAGTTGGAAATAATAATGGGTCGATGAGTCACGTAAAAAATGGACCACCACCAAACGAATAGATTAATTCCATTTTGACAATTGTTTCTAATACTTTGCTTTTCACATGTCACTTTCTCTACCAAGAGGATTATTATGTTGTATGTATCGTTATCCCCAAAATAAATATCAATCTTGCCAAAGTTGCCACGGAAAATAATAAAATCTTCGTACAATTTTTTATTTTCAAAGTTAGTTATTATTGATATTAATCCACTTTCGGCTTGCGTAGAGACTAATAATTGTTTCTATATTTTCATGTCAATGTAACATTATAAAAATATGAATAAACAACCCTTTAAATTTTAAACCATATTCATTTTATAAGAATTATGAATTTTAATAATTTATTTTTGAATTTAAAACTATTAACTTTTTTATCAAAATTATCCTAGGTTGATTTTCTTGATTTCTAAGAAAATCCAAGCATACATGCCAAAAAATGTTTTCTTCTTAAAAAATTTATCGAATTTATTATTTTTCCCCGTTAAGAAATCCAAAATTCACGTTGAGAATTGGTTTTTCATTACTGTTCAAGGATTTCGAAAGATGAAAGATGAAACATGAATATTTTTAATAAAAAAATAATAATGAAATTTGTAAAAAAATATACTATCAAAATTCATGATATTTTTAAATAAATATAATAATAATAATTCTGAATTTATAATCATATTTATTTCAAAAATATCTTATGCTTAAAATAAACTTGTAGGAGTAGTTTGCTTCGGCCTTAAAATATTACTTTTAAGAATAAATACTATCTTCCCACTTGTAGTGAGCAATTTATGAAAAAAAAATTAAGGTAATTATATTATTTTAGTCTTGTCTTTTGTGTTGAAGGAAAAATTTAACATTCCAAATTTGGGAGAGAAATATTCACACAAAAATTTTATACTTTGTGGGAAGTTTGGCACGTGAGAGAGAGAGAGAAGGTAATAAAACCGACAGCAGTAAAATAATAACTGAAAAAAAAAGGCAGCAAATCCACTTCACCTCTCTCTCTCTCTAAACAGACATAAAAGTTGAGGAATTTCGGTAACTTGTAGAGATCAGCACATTAAGATTCATTCGGATCCAAATCCATATCCATTTTTTTCTCTCTCTAATCCACTCCATTTCGAACGGAATTTGTACGAGGTTTGCTTATGCTTCTGTGTTTTTCACTTTTGTGATTTATGGTGTTCGTTTTTTGATTGAGGTTTGTGTCTTAATTGGCAGTTAATTTCGCTCTACTTGAGTTAATTGTCTGAATTTAAGGATGATTTTCACTGTAATAACCTCTGCGCGTGTCCGTAGATTGCATGATGGAATTTATACCTTTTTTTTTTTCTTCCTCTCAGTTGGCTGATATTTTGTTTCTCTTGGAGTTTAATTGATGAAGTAATTGTGTTTCTTATGTAAGAATCTGAATATAGGCTCTGATTTGGATGTTTTTTAGTTATTACAGTGAAATTACAAATGCTGTGAGGATTTAACAGCTAATTGATGAATAATTGAATTTTCCCCTTTTTTTCTAGCTGATCTTTGCTTTGATGAAAGCATTATAACATTTGTCAAAATTTGAAGCTCGATTTTGCTCACGATTGGAAAATTTGGGATATTTTCTGAGAATTTAGCGTCACATTTGGTGTAAAATTGTAGTGGAAGTTACTGTTTCATGTTTCTTACTGCATATGCGGGAAAATTCCTCGAAATCGCAGTGTTATTTGCTTAATTGATTAGTGAAATAGGTTAATTTCAAAGGTATATAACTATATTGGTGTGGTTGTTGAATTGCTTGAAAATTTGATGCCTTTTCGTACTATTTTAGACTAGTTTTAGTATTCGAAGCTCGATTTTGCCTATGATTGAGGATTTGGAATGAATTCTGAGAATTTAGCATTACATTTGGAATAAAATTGCAGTGGTAGTTATTGTTTCATGTAAAATTCCTCTAAATTGGACTGTTATGTTCTTAATTGATTAGTGAAATAGGTTAATTTCAAAGGTATGTAACTATATTAATGTAGGACTAATATGGTTGTTGAATTGCTTGAAATTTGATGCATTTTTAGTAGTAATATTTTAGACCAGTTGTAGTACTCTCAGATTGCTCCGTTTTCGACTTAGACTTTTGGTTTTGATTTTATGTAATCGTAAATGATAATTTCCTGTTTAATAAACCTTTGAACGACGTCTCCGACATGCTTTCTCAGAGATGTTCTCGCCGATGTAGAGAGATCGTGTAACAAATGGATGAGTAATGGCGCTAGCCGAAGCTAGGGCAGCTTGGCAGAGAACTGCCAACAGATGCTTGGTCCAAGAAGACGCGAAACGAGCCCCCAAATTGGCCTGCTGCTCGTCGGTGCCGCCCTCGGCCAAACCCGCCGAAACCGGGCAGACAGACACCACCGGCGGCGGAGTCGGCCAAGATATTCCCGACCCGAACCCCTCCCCATTTCGTCGCACTCCTTCCTATTCCAATTTATCCCCCAACACGAAATGGTGGCTGCAGACGAGACCGAACTACCGATGTCAGACGGGTTCGACGGACGAAACGCTTAGTAAGGAGGGTAATATCGACGTGGCAAGAAGCGAAGATGATTATGAGCTCGTTACTTGTGAGAAGAAAGGCGACAAAGTCAACGAAGAGGGTTTGAGATCGATGTATCGTCAGAGCTTCCACGATTCTCTAAGGGTCGAATTTGAGGAGGATTTGGAAGAGCTAAGAGACATGTTTATTGTTAGCAGCGAAGGTTCCAAGAGTTCCGGTGACTATTGTTTCGATTCGGAGTCGTCTTGGGTTCGGACCGAGAAAAATATCCCGTGGTGGCGAACTGCAGATACCGAGGAATTGGCATTTTTAGTTTCGCAGAAGTCGCTTGACCTCATCGAGAATTGCGACCTTCCGAGCCCTCAGAGTGTGAACGCGAAGAAAAATTTGAGCTCGAATTTGAGCTGTTTGAGTCATAGTGAAATCTCCGCTTCTCTTCCACTTAGGAAATCCGGAATTCACGGCTCTTCGACTGCGACGTCTGGAGGAAGTTCTTGCCGGAACTCGAGGATGATGTCGACTAATGAAGAATCGCTGTCTTCCCCGAAAATTCCACAAAGGTAATATGTTTTTTTGGTTTCCTATATTGTTTATTCCCTTCCATTATGTTTGAAAATGCAAAAATAGACATTATGTTCAAATTATATGTCCAAACCTTGTTTCATGTAATATGTGAGCTTTGTAGCATGAAATTAGGCGCTTGAAATTAATCACCGTGTGCCGTAGATGTAAATATACGAGGCGTTTGCTCAAACGAGATCGAATTTCGACTAGAACTTCTATTTGTGTTTCCCTTATAAACATTGTCACAAACATATTTCTAGTGATGAACATATGAAATGGCCATGTTTTGATTTAGTTCTTTTCAATTGTTGTCATTTTTCATCATTCTCCGCATCTATCTCGACTTCTGATCTCAAAACCAGGGATACCCCAACCCACACGTCCGAGGACGACGTGGCCAGGGCCCGACTACTCGAAGCGCTACGCCATTCCCAAACCCGCGCCCGAGAAGCCGAGCACGTGGCAAGGCAAGCTTGCGCGGAGAAGGAGCACGTCGTGAAGCTCGTATTCCGGCAGGCGCAGCAGCTCTTCGCGTACAAGCAATGGCTCCATCTCCTCCAGCTCGAGAACATGTATCACCAGCTCAAAAACAATAAGATCCTGTCGGCCGTGGCCCCCGCCGCCTCGCCATGGAGCTGGGCCGGCGGGGCGAGGAGTCGGAAGGTGCAGAAAGGGTGGGCATCCTCGGGTGGTCGCAACCGGGGCAAGAGGGGACGGGGCCGGCCCCGCCCCCGGCCTTCTCGTTGCGACGTGGAAAAATACGCGATCGTGTTCGCGTTAGGGTTGGGGCTTGTGGGTGCTGGCCTGCTGCTGGGGTGGAGCATTGGGTGGATGCTGCCAACTTGCATTTAGGTGAAATTTCATATGCTTTGATTCAACTTTTTTATTAATTTGCTGGTTCTTGTATATATATATATAGCTAGTGGTTTATGTAAATTTTTCTATAGTTTTGTTATGATACATTTTTTTTTTTTTTTTAAGAGGTTTGTGGAAGGATGAGTAAATTGTGTAGTTGTGAATGGTATTGTAAATGTAGGTGGCTGGTTGGTTATATTTGGAGTATGCATATATGTTTGGAGTGGAAGAATTAGTTATTATGAAATGTTTTGGTAATTTTATGATCTTGGAGTTAATAGTCTGAAATAACAGCACTATAGTAGTACAGTACACCACGATTTTTCTTAATTACAAATTAATTTTTTTGTTAGAAAACAAATTATATTTTCTCTTTGGATGTAACCAATCGTTTTCTTCACTGTATGTGACACTTTAAAGCATTCGCACGTGAAATTTTGTGCTTTTCGATTTGTTTTTGTTGATTCTTATACTAAATTTGTTTTCGAGCCAAATTGAAGTGATCATAACTTAGAAGAATTAGAGCTATCAAAGGAGTCGAGTCGATCCATATACTCAATTATTTTCTAGAAATTTCAGACATGCTAATATGCTACTCTCTTTGTCCCATCGAAGATGATACGTTTTTTTTTTTGTCATGGAGTTTAAGGAGAGTTGAAAAGTAGTATAAAGTGATGATAGGAATATATATTATTTAAAGTTGTGTGAGTAATAAAGTGTTCCAAAAAGGAAACGTAACATCTTTGTTGGGACGGCCCAAAACGGAATACGTATCATCCTCGACGGGACGGAGGAAATACTATTTTTGACAGATCTATTTACAATTAATTATTTATTATAGTCTTGAAAATGGGCCTTATGCGGGCTGGAGTTTTGCAATTATTAATCTGGAAAAGGCCCAATTGACGAAGCCCATATTTTCACGAAGCAAATTTTTTACAAAGAAAAATAGCTAATTTGAGTTTCTACATTCTGAGAGAGGAGAGAATCATCGAGAAACAGTGAAGCTCTGCAGTGGAAAGAGGAGATTGAAAGGGAGAAAAGCTATAGAGATAGTGAAATCGGAGAAGATGACGGTTATGCAAAAGCTTAGAATGTTTGTGGCTCAAGAGCCTGTCGTCGCCGCTTCCTGCCTCATCGCCGGAATCGGTCAGTGCCCTTTTTGCTTTTGAATTGCGATTTTGATTGCTTCTGCGCGTCGATTTTGGAATCCGATTGTATTTGTGGAGATTCGGAGATTGAGCTATCGCTGAATGATTTTTTTTTCCAATAGGGATAAAATTAATTACTCAGCTCATTTTCCAAGCCCTAATTCCCAATTTAGGTGAATAAAATTTTGCAATGTGTGAATATTATCTGATGCAGCGGATATGGATTGCTGATATACTGCATTGTGGGGGATTGAGTTGGTGGGTTTTCTGCGTTGATCAATTTAGCTAATTCGAGGCTTCAATTTTATTGTATGATTGTATCGTATATGCTATAATTTGTGTATTTGGCATATTGCTATAGCACCATGGTTAAACGCATGTGTGTATTTATCAATTTATGTGTGAATTAACAGTGTTATACACAATGAAATGAGCTTGACAGAGTAGTATCTATGAAGTTTGTAACTGTATTATTTTTTATGTATTGTGTGGCATTCTAATAGAGCTCATTACTAAGAGTATATATAATGAATGGATGAACTTTCTAGTTTTAGGGAGAGTGAGATGTATCGAGTAAAGGCTTTTCACTTAGAAGATGATGTTTTCGCCTATTGGAAGCGAGCTGTAGCTGTTTTTGGATTATTAAAAACTATATGCTTTCTTCTCTATGTGAATATCCACATTATATCCTCCTAAAGCCATTGATGTTGGGTCGATTGCAGGGCTCTTCCTTCCGGCTGTGGTGAGGCCGATACTGGACTCTCTTGAAACGTCCAAGCCGGTACCTCCGCCTCAATTAAGCGACGTGAGTGATTATTCTGGCTTCTGTTATCTTATCTCACCTGCTGTTCTGATTCTGTAGATAGTTCTCCTCAATTTTATTTATTTGCATTTTTGGTCCTCGTAGATGGTAATCTTGCAGTTGAGGTTGTATATTAGTTGTTAATTAGTGACCAGATTTCGTGAATGTAGCGTATTATGTCACTTATAACCACGTAGATTTATTCTCACGAGTAAAAACAATAGAAGATTGAGGAGATGGGTGGTATGCTTGTTCTCGTCGTGATCTGGTTATGTTTTGTTAGGTAGCAACTTTTCTTACATTCGGATAATTTGCTCCTATGCAAGAATAGTAAACATTTGCTTAAGATCAAAAGTTCAATTCTTGGATTTAACTATCCAGAACTTATTTGCATCTGTTTTGCATTATACTATAAATTTGCTTAGATATAGGAATGCATATGGGTGGTTTACGATTTGGGAGGGGATCTTGCTCATTCGGGGCATGATCACGACTCTTGTGAATATGTGCTCGTGACCATCTTATATATGTCTTTCTGAATAGATGAAGTAATTTCCTTTATAGCAGTAATCGAGCTCTATTATGTATCTTTAGGTTGTTGCCGGTATCACTGGGAGGAGTGGGAGGAACCGGGACTGAGACGGGAGACGGGGAAGATGGCTAGCAGGAATGAATGGAAATAATAGTTTTTTGAATATGCACATTAGTTTTTATTTGAAGTTGAAGCTGAATATATGCAAGTAAGCAACTTATTTACATTAACGTTTGTGTTGGCTATCCATTTAAGTCAATATAGTTGCTGTCTTGACTTTGCATGTCCATTATAATGGCTTGATTCTGTGTAAGTGTAATCAACAATTTTGTCTTACCCCTCTTTTTTTCCATGAAAATCCTCTATTTTAATGAGAGATTTTCTAAAATTGATATAATCATAATATTAATATTATATTCTTGTAGTTAATGATGTAAGATTATTGACAACTATTAATAGGTATAGCAAAATTAAGTAAAGATTTCATACACACTAAGACAGTGTGCATAATATACAAACACATGTGGCTTTTCATTTTTGTTGCAACGTTTTACATGTGTGTGTGAATTCTTGATTTCTTTGTTTGAGAATTCTACATATAAAATCTCAATTATTTCAAATTAAGCTTGACATCTACAGTCAAATTCCAACTCAAAACACACACACACACAGACAGACTAACTTTAAGAATTAATTATTTTTTAAAAACACATACCCTCAAAATTCTGTCATCCATTTGCCTTTTCATAAAAAGATTTCTTGCTAGGATTTGAATGTGACTTATGTTCCTCCTATTATCTACTGTAACAACAGCAATCTTTAACTCTTTCTTCTTTTATTCCTAAAAAAAAAACTCTTTCTTCTTTTCTATTATTTGCATTAGCTTTCTTGTTTTTTTTGCCTTTACTGTCCCTTTACTGCCAATCATTTCTCCCTCTTTTTGACTTTTCTTTCTCTCTCTCTCTCTCTCTCAATTAATTACCATTGGAATATTATGGTAATTGCAATTATGCGAGTAGTATATTCAACGCATGCAGGCTATTATAAGTAAAGTAAATAGTTAATTCCAAACAAATAAACATCTTATTACAAAGATTCAACGCTCACTAAGTAAAGCAAATAGTTTATACCAAACAAATAAACAGTTTATTGCAAAGATGCAACGGTCACTAGTTAGGTGTTAAGATAGCATCGCAATAAATCCATTCATAGTTGCAAACAGCATTTTTTTTTTTTTTGAAAAAGTCAAAATAATTTGTATAGTCGCAAACAGCACATTTGCATTTGAATATCTTTTTGACTCTGTTGTATAAAATATTTTTATTATAATTTGTACTTATAGTAGTAAATTTAATATTACTACTATTTGGCATCCTAAGCGTATAGCTCTTTCAGAAGGAGCACCATGATGTAGATTACATTCGAGAAAATAGAAAAAAAAAAATAAAAACAAAAACGTGTTTCTTGCATTTGATTGATTATAATATTAAATATAATTTACATAAACATTGGATTCTACAAATAGCATAAAACCACCATACACATTTGTCCACTCCTAACGGCCTTCTTTCTTTGATTTTCTTGTAATTTTCCACGGCATAGCATGCTTCAAACTGTCAAACATAGTAGCCTGCACCACTCAAAATCATCCAATTATTCAAAATTAACAAACAATTAATAGCCAATAATTTAAAAAATATATATATTCAAAATCAATCACACTTTCCACAAAAGGGTCCCTACTTCTTCCTTTTTCTTGGACATTGACAAAACAACACATGAAAGCTGTGGGCAGTACTGTTGTACCCACTCCTCGATTATTACTAGTATCATTTTTATTGACAAAAATTATTTATTTATGGCATAACAAGGTTAGATAATTAATTAAAGTCATGGCCCCCCTAAGTCTGGCCGTCGCTATTTAATTTTCCCATTTGCCCTAATTAATAAGGGTTTCTTATTAGCCACACAAAATTGTACCTTTTTTCCAGAATAATAAGGAAGATCAGAGAAATATTTATGGCACATAATGACGAGTTAGGGCGGTTTGTCCATACATTTGGAGTTGAGTTCTTTTACAGCTAATCTTATTAGGAAAAAAAAGTATCAAAAATCAAAGATACATATATGTTGCAAATTTGCAATGTCAAGCACGTTATTCACTTCAAAATTAAAATAAAAAATAAAAAATAAAAAGCAAAATAAAACGGACTACCATTGCATTTTAATAGGGGAAACCCACATATTAGATGTGTATTATACTACCACATTTGCAATTATAATACTATAATATTTGAAAGTGGACAATTAAACTATCAATTTTTATTTTTATTTTCCTTTAGAGCTCAAGTTGTGTTTCTAGTGAACTGAGATCCTACGCCAACACTAATTAAGTTGACCTAGATACTAGTATTTTTATGCATTTTGAGATCAAGTTTAGTAACATTTTGATCCACGTCAGTTTAGTGAATGTCCACGAAAAATTTAGTTTTCCTTTCCCGTAAATAGAGCCCGAGCTCCAATTGCAAAAAATTGATAGTCCATATATTTAATGGTCTTCTTTCTTTCTTTCTTTCTTTCTTTCTTTAAAGAAAAATTACTTCATCGATTAACAGCAACCGCATGCTTTAAGGTGAAGATCCTCCGCAAAGGCCGCGGAGATTCACCCCAACCATACGTAGAAAGAAAATCCCTTGAAACACTAGCTAGTTAATTTCTGTGCCACAAGATTGGCGTCGTCACAACTAATACGTTTAATTGGCCACTTTTCCAAACAATCTATCGTATTGTAATTACAAATCAAGATATAATTCGTGATTTAATCTTCAGCACCGGATAAATCTTTTTGGAACTCAATCAATAAAACCTAGTGCAAACTAAACCTCCTACACGTCCTAACCTATTTTCATCAATTCTAAGCAATAATTAAACATAAATTAAAGCAATAATAACACATTAATTAGAAGATAAAAAAAAAAACTAACTTACCCATAGAGGAGTAGTAGCCTTAGCTCTTGAGAAGCTTCCATTCCTCTCCATCTTCTCAAACCCTGCAAAGGAACAAGGCGAAAACCCCAAACTACCCTCATCCTCTCCTCCCCTTCTCCTCCCAAACAATCTCAGCCGTCCAATCCTCCTCCTCCGCCTCGCCCCCGCCCCTCGATCGCCATGATCCACGCAGCTGCGGGGGCTGCAGCCCCCGCAGCTGCTGCTATCGAAGGATCTCTCCTTCTCCCTCGAAAGTCTAAACGAGGCGAATCTCGGCCTCGTTAAGACGTACGGCCCGTCGAGGACCGTCGTGGGGGAGGGCATTTTGGTCATTCTGCAGGGCGGGGGATCCAGCTGTAATTTCGTGGCGTGTTCGGGTCGGATCATGAGGTCGGTGCAGGGCCGGGGCTTCCCCGGCTGCTCCTCCCACCGGAAGGGCACGGCGGCGGCCGCGTGGAGCGGCGGCGTCGCCGCCCCCGACGGCCGCTCCGGCGACGGCAAGGCGGCGGAGAGGGCGAATTTTTTGTATGCGGTTTGAGCCATATGGATTGGTGTGTGTGTGTGAGATTATTATTGGGTTAATATATGTTTATGGTGTAGTGAGAAAAAATGGGGAAATATAATATTTATATATGTGTGTGTGGGTTTATGATTAGGTCAAAGGGGGAGATGTGGTTGGATCATGCAATTTTGCTAATTACTAGTATATCTTATTACTCCCTCCGTCCCAGCCGTGTCTCGCTATTATTGGTTCGCTTCCTTTTTTGGGACACATTTATTACTCGTGCTAATTTTAAGTAATATATAATTATATATGAAATTGTCAACCAAATCACGAACTATAAAATGCAATTACAATATGCCTTTTGAACCTTTGTAATTAAATACCCAGCATTTCAATTTTTGGCAATTACACCGCCAAATTTTCTGACGGATGGAAAAATGAGTTAGCATCGTTCCGAGCCGACGCGGACTTAAAATATCCATATCAAAACGACGTCGTTCCTTATAAGAAAAATCTGAAAATTTTTAATTAAAAAAAATTAGCATGGAACGAGTGAACGACGTCGTTTTGCAAATAGTCAATGTCGTTTCCATGCTTTTCTTAATTAAAATTTTCAAATTTCTCTCGTAAGAAACGACGTCATTTTGACGTGAAAAATTTAATCCCACGAAGGCTCGGAACGACGCTGACCCATTTTTTCTTCTGTCAGAAAATTTAGGCGTGTTGTAATTGCAAAAAAATTGAAAGGTTATGTATTTAATTGCAAAAGTTCAAATATCGTGTTGTTATTGCATTTTATGATATAATTCGTTATTTGATTGATAGTTTTCCTCTTTCTATTGTTATTTTATAGTACGATTTTATATTACTTTTTAACTTTTATAAATTCGTGAGCCTAAAAATTGAGTAGAAAATAATGGGGGGAAGGAAAGTACCTTTTTTCTACTTTTTATTGTTTGAATAGTTTTATGGGAAGGAAAGGGATGGGTGGGGAAACTCTCAGTTGCATGTCTTTGACTTAGTGGTCCAAGATATGATATGTTGCAGTTGCACAACTTATGAAATACCTAAATGCTTTCTTTATTTTATTACTCATTCCTTATTTCCGTCCCATATAAATATGCATAATTTTCTTATGTTATTCGTTATTGACAAATGTGTATATTCCTTCTTTTTCTAAAAACATATTTTATCGAAAAATTAACAATCTCCAACTAATATATATCAAAAAGATAAATAAAACGTATGCTACTTTTCTTATATGGGACTGAGAGAGTATTTTTTTATTATTGGCATGTGAGTTACTGAACTTTTATCGAATTCTAATTTTGTATACAAACTTCTAATTTTGTATACAAACTCTAATTTGCATGTGAATGACAAAACTCTTTGATATTGTTACCGATCAAGACCGACTTAGACTAACAAACGTTTAATTACTACAAAGTATGGCATCATTTAGGCCACACCTAATAATACTATATTGTCCTTTGCTAGTGCCACGTGTTTTAGTTATGTCCTATTAATTTTTTAGTGTTCTATGTAAGCTTCACTTCTGTCGAAATCATGATCGCTGGTAAAATTTTAATAAAAATTATAAATATTTTAAAATTAATATACAAAATTATAATTTGAAGAAAGTTTGGTAATTTATTTGTTAATAACCTTTTACTTATTAGGGGTATAATAATTGCTAGAAAGTGATCTCTCACTAGTCACTATTGAGGTATGGCCGCATCGATGGAAATCGAGACTCATCATATATTTTACTACTTGATTGTATCGAGCATTAAATTTGGTAGTTACAACTTACGAAGGCAATTTTATTTTTATAAATATATTTTTTTAAATATGGAATCGGAGAGATTAATTTTTAAGAAAAATTATTCACTCTTGTGAACTTGTAAAATTACAAGATTTCTTTCACGTACGAATACGATACGCCCACAATAGCATCTATGTGGATAATGATTTCTTACCATTCTAGCGTAACATTTTTTCTTATTTTTTTAACCTATACGAAAATACAAATTTCCAAGGTTGCTATTTTCTTATAGTAAATTAACAAACATATCAACACCTAAAATAGAGCTTATGATTAATTGTACAATACGACAACGAAACAAAATTAATGATCGAGTCTTTAGGTTATGCACTTATGTGTCGTCCATATTGTTATTAATTAATGCGACATTAACTATATCGACACAATAATATAACAATTCCTCTTATTTTTATATGCATCTTTTTATCGATTCTACTATTTAACTCATTTCACACCAACAATATCACAATTTGCAATATTGGAACATATATGGACATACACAATTTACCGTTTAACGTAATTCTTGATTAATGAAATTCGACTTCTTGATTAATAAAATTCAACTTCAAAAAAACAAAATCATAATAATCATATCCACTAAACTTAACATTATTCTCAAAGAGAGTACTGAAATATACAACAATTTTTAAATATTTAACGGGCCATATTGGTATGAAATAATCGGGCCTAAAGAAAAATCTCTGCCCATAGAAATTATCGGACCTAAGCAAATTACAGCCCAATATCACCCCTATAATTGTTTTGTATTTTATTACATACTAATATAGAGTATACGTCCTGAAATTGTCGAAAATTTTGACTCGAACTAATTGGTGAATAACGAAAATAAGTGAAATTTATATCTTAATATTTGTATAATTTAAATTGAAAGATTTCCATGATGTCAAAATCTCGAAATATAAATCAAGAGTAACCCACGCTTTTAATCACCGCTTTATTTTTTATGGCGAGATAAGTCGCAAATCATGTAAAAGACGTAAATAAATATTTGATATATGTATACCAGATTTAGAAATAATTTGTTAAAAAATTGAACTTAAAATATGTAGAATCGATAATACTCATCCCACCGCTAAATTCAAAATAATTTTGTCTTTTAGTTATTTATAATGAAGGTCTAAGTAGGCAATCATAATATGACACACATATTGTCTTCTTTGGTTATAATTTATGTTCCATGTGCACCTTTTAATTATAGTTTGTATGATCAAATGTCATATACCCCAATTCTTTTTCTTTATACATCAATCAATTAATAAGCGACTAGAAAGAGATGTATACTACTTCTAAAAAAGATATAACTTTTGCATCGGTATTATTTTTCTCTTCAAATAGTATTTTTATATCCAATATTAAATACTACAATTAATAAATTTTTATGTATGACAACGATATCTCATACAACCCTTTTTTAAATAGACAGGATTTATCCATATTTCATTTTTTCCAAGATAACTACTAGTATTCCTAAAATATATGTATACAACTGGAATTAAAGAACACATTTTTAGGAATAAATCAAAATACAAAATTCATCATCTGTGGGTCGGGACATGCTTAATTAAAAAAGAATCGATTAAATTTTAATAGATGAAGGTCGGTCACGATCTCGCTCGTTCTACTACTACTACTACTACTACTACTACTACTATTATTATTATTATTATTATTATTATTATTATTATTGTTATTGTTATTGTTATTGTTATTGTTATTGTTATCTATTCACTGTATGATGTGGATGGTTAAAATGTAATCAATGCCATTTATAGTATGGATAATTATAGTATGTTATATTTAATTGAGATATCTTTTATAATATTATAAAATAATACTATGTTTGATTGTATGTATGTAGTTATGAGTAATACCTATTTCATTGTTTTGTATAATTACATTTTGTATTGCGTATATCATCTGATCTCTATTTCGTATATATATTCACACAAATCCATATAAATTTTTTGGATATTTATTAGTTTATGAATGGTCACATAATTCATACCGAACAGAATATTACAGTGACATAAATATATTAGTACATCAAATCATCTCTGCGAAATGAACCCTTATAGGATTGGATTTCAGATAAATCCCTTCTTGTCATGAGAATTACGAACACAATTACAATGCGAGAAAAATATATTTCCATACTAATATTATTCAATAACATTATAGTTCCAGTCTAGCATTCTCACTCTCACGTTTATCACAGTAGAAAGATTTTTATTTCAACTATTTTCCTTATCTATATCTCAATTATATACAAAGATCAAATAAAAAAAATTAAGATGTAATTAATCAAATATTTCTACGCCGCTACACTCTTAAATCTTAGAATAATCAAAAGTGAAAAAGGTAGGAGACAAATAAAAAAATCACTAAACGAAATTATGCCTATAATAATGTAACACAACAACTCATTAGAAGAGACAAGTATATAGCATAAAGATTAATAGATGTTTTTATGTACAACAATCAAATATATGTACCATTTATTCATTCTTCAAAATCAAATGGAAGAAGAAGAGGAGATCGAATTGAAGTCAATCCGCAAAATTAACCAAAAATATATATGTATTTATATATATATATATATGTCGATTGATAAAGAATATATAAACATATATATATATATAGAAATAATTAATTAGTCCGAAAAAATCCGATCATCATCAAACGTGGCATCGCCGCCGTAGAATTCCCCGCACCACCATACCTCCGGCGACGAGTAGTCGCTCCCATTCATCAGCTCCGGCAGCTCTATCTCCGCCCAAAAATCCTCCGGCGCGGCGGCGGTGCCGCCGGCGCCGGCGCGGCCGCCGTCCATGTTGGCGGCCAGCGCGGCGGCGGCCTGGATGTCGCGGGCGGAGGCGGTGGCGGGGCGGGGGAGGAGGCCGATGTCGTCGGGGAAGTTGAGCTGCGCCTTGGGGCCCTTGAGGCAATAGGCGGCGACGTCGTAGGCGCGCGCCGCCATCTCGGGGGCCGGGAAGGAGCCGAGCCAGATCCTCGTCTTCTTCTTCGGCTCCCGGATTTCGGACACCCATTTGCCCCACCGCCGCTTCCGCACGCCGCGGTAGACGGGGTGGCGGCTGCCGCCGCCGCCGGGGGCGGCGCCGGCGGAGGCGGCGGCGGTGGAGGGGTTGCATGGGGGAGGTTGCTCCATTGGGTAGGAGAGGGGGGATTTGAGTTGAGCATGATGATTGTGTTAAAATATTTATTGGTGTTGAGTTTTGGTTTGTGTTGAAGGGGGGAAAGATGTGCAATTTGCAAATATGCCCCTATCCTCCAAATTTGTATCATAAAGATACTATTTACTTTAATAAATTTTTTTTTAAAAAAAAACTTGGTACATGAACCATTTGTCACATTTTGATGAGCGCAAGTTTTAATAATTTTGCTGGCTTAGTTGCAAATATGTATTGAAAGTTGAAAAAATGAATTAAAAAGTTATCATAAAAGGAAAGCGACCGAATGGTGAGTAGAGGGGAAAAAAAAATGCAATAAATAGTTTGTGGACGGAGGAAATGGTATGGGTCTTAAAAGGAAATTAGGTGAAAATATTGTCAGGCCTGTTTGGTTGGTAGGATTAGATATGATTAGTCTTATGATATGGTGTTTGGCTGGATGGACTCAGTCAACAACTCAATTTTGAGATATTGCCACGTAAGACTAGTCATTTCTTATGAATCTCGACCTACCCTTGTGACAAAGTCAGTCTCGGGTTGTCTCGAAGTAATTTAATCTCAAGTGACCAAACGATTCCCAAGAATATTGTGAGTAGAGTAAGAAATCCAAATGTGTGGATGATGAACTTTAATTTGAATTAAAGTGGTGGGACATATGTAGTAGAATATGTAAATAAATTGATATATTGAGGATAATATATTATGTGGTAGTAAATAGATATGACAATTTATGTCCGGAAAAGATAAGCTATGATTATTTTTGTGGACTCAGTGAGTATATAATTCTTCACTTGTCATCAAAGTAGTATCTTATTTTACTATTTCAGTGTGTCCACAATCTATTGTCTCGTTCCATTTTCAATAATTATACTTCACACAATAAAAGTGAGACTCTTATTTCATTCACAATGACTCGAACAAATTTATTAAAATTTATGTCACAAACAAATTAGACACTACTTGATGGACTGACGTAAGAGAATATGTGGTACCATTTGGAAAAATATCTAATAATTTAAACTTTAAAATTAAATAGAAGAATTGTGAGGTAAAATTATTCTGGGATTTGTTGGGGAGCTGTCATGTGTGGTCGTAATACAATGAAGATCTTTTAAAAGGTTGATTGATCGTAAAAATATTGCGAAAGCTTCTTTTTTTTTTTTTTTTTTTCTCTTTTTCCTTTAGCAGAAAAATCTTTCATTAATTTCATCATAATATCTAAAAGAAGCAACATTCATGAGCCAATTAACTCGTTTGTTTTCTCGCAGCCTGAATATAATATTTGAACTACAGTATTAAGTTTGTAATTGAACTGAAAATTCAAATTAATATTTATGTATCCGAATAATATAAAAATCACATTAAAAGATTTCCACTTTTTGTCTCAGTTTCATTTTGTATTTTAATTTAATTTGTAATTACTCATTGGGATTTAGTAAATACTAATTAATTAAAGTGAAAAAATATTTTTTAGCATTTAATTTCATTTTTAAAACTTGAATGTATCATACCTTTTTCCTAAGATTTTTTTAATAATATATATTTTTAAAATTTATTATAGTTTAAAAATTTACTACTATATTTTAATGATTTTTATAATTTTTATTAAAATAATAAAATACGGCGAGTAGAATTAATATATATTGGGACATATTATTAAAAGAGACATAACTAACATGGACCTTGGTCATTTAATGTGGTTGTAGACTTTCACAACAACTGTCATAGTTGCCCCTACGCGGTATTGTATTTTTTTAGTTGAACTTTTATTTTATTAACTACTTCTATCTCTATCAATTTTCTAGAAATATCTGGAAAAAAATATAAAAATTTAACCGAATAGTATTACAAAGATGTAAGCAAAAAATAAATAAGAAAAGATCTAACCTATTTTCAAGATTCCTTCCACAGTATTATTATCAATCTAGTTGGCTTCCAGTGAATATAGCATCACTCCCACATACACATAGTGTAATTTTCTCGTCTTTGTGTGGTATAATTGTCTCGTTTGTATTCTGATATGTGCTTTTAATATTGTTATATTAATATATGGTATAGTATTATTTTAAAAAGTAGTAGTCATTTATTTTATTTTGGTATATATATATATATATATAGGGAAAGGTTTAAAAGAGAACCACTTTTAAAGTGAGAACGGGAGAACCTGAAAAATTATGATTCCGGGTTAATAATTTATGAATCCACCGGGTGAATTTGTGAATCCAAAAACACGGATTTTTTTATTGGGTTCGAATCCATGAGCCACGAAAATTATATTTTTTTCCATGTTTTCGGATTCACAAATTTACCTGGCAGATTCATAAATTTTCAACGCGAATTCAAAACTTTTCTGATTCTCCTGTTCTCACTTTAATAATGGTTCTCCCGTTAACCTAACCCTAATATATATATATGAAATGAAACACACACTTCTATTCTATACATGTCCACTTCCACTATTAAATATAGTCATAAAATCAATTGACTCATTGCTTATACAAAAAACAAAATTAATGATTAATAACTTTCTTTTACCGTAAGAATAGAATAACTCCAACAATAAACATTACTATCACACTATGCCTAACAATAAATTACCATTATTATTTAGAAAATGAAAGTGACATGAAAACGTGGTCTTTTGCTCGCCCCCCATTTCCCCAACATGATCATCCAAATTCCGACTGACATAGCTACAATAATACAAATAATTAAATTATTATATTATATACGTGCACGGACCTAATTTAATAGGATCAAAATTATTATTTCGATAATTACGACAAAAATGTATTTTATTAAAATTATTATTCCAATAAAATATCAGAACCACAGTACTTGAAATCTGAAATAGTGCCTGAATCAAACCAAAACGAGGGAATAAATATGAAACAATCATTGCAGAATTTTATTTTTCCACACAATGTATTTCCAGTGGGTATATAATTATATGGCGACTGCCAACCACAAAATCTTGTGTAATGGAATAAAAAATATAGAGAAGATATATATATAATAAGTAGACATTAATTCCTTTAACACGCATGTAATAAATTGGTAGAGATTTTATAGGCCCAATTTATTCTTCCATGCACATGATACTATTCTATTCATATCTATAGTTTATTTTGCTTGCCTTGTTGTTCCAATTCCTAACCAAATGATACAAAACAAAAAATATCGAAAACTAGTTTATTTTGCTTGCCTTCTTGTTCCAATTACTAACCAAATGATACAAAACAAAAAATATCGAAAACAAATACAGATAAGAGTATAAGTATGTTGATCATATATGAATATTGCAAGAATGGTATCGAAGAAGGAAAAATAAACTCTATTTTTTTCATTTAATGAAATCCAACTGCAGAATGTATAAATAAAGCTCCTATTTATGAGTCTAACAGTAAAAGGATCAAGCCGGCCCATAAAAATATGAATTAGTTTAATTAATTAATTAATTAATTAATTAATGAACCTTTGCAACTTCATATCTCCATAATTGAAAGAAAATTAAAAGGTTGAGAAAGAACATTTATATATGATCATATTTTTTATTTTATTTGACGATAACCCAATTTTCACAAGTTTACTGTGACGCCACTTTTAAACTATTTAATTATCGACATAAAAGGAGATATGTATATTGGATAGAATTTTATTAGGACCCCTCCCAATAATATTCTTAGGTCAAACATCAATTTACTTTTCAAAATGCATTATTTTGTAAGTGAAAAAAATATAATAATAATCGAGAAAATTATTATTTTATACATAAAAAGACATAATCATTGAAAATACTATATATTGCATACGAAAGCATATCTCGTTTGTAAAATCAATCTTGAACGTCCATCAATCAAGATCTATATTAAACAAAATTGAATTCCAATAACCCTTAAACAAATTAAATTCAATTTACGAGAGCTTCTTCACTCCCTTTGTTAGGGAAAAACATAAAATCGTTAATATTCATTTTTTTTTTTTTTTGCTCAATTAGGACACATATATATTGCGCACATGCTGTAATTACGAACAAATTTGAACCATAAAAGTTAAAACACTAATTAAGGTTAAGGCTGAAATTCCCTAACCTTAATAATTTGTGACCGAAATGACGGATTTAACCCTGAAGCCGACCTTCAAGCGATAGGCTTAAATGCCTCTAAAAGATGTTGGTCCCCTTAAGGAGCTCACATGTGTGGAAAGCCACCACGAGATCTATGTGACCTTCCCTTCTTCTCTTTTCTTCTTCTTCTTCTTCTTCTTCTTCTTCTTCTTCTTCTATCTCGATTTTCGATATTTTATGTTGTAATCTTTTGTCATTTTTCGTTATATTAGGACCAATAGAGTGTTCGATTTTCTGTCTTTTGTGATCGTGAGTGAATTTGATGCACGTTTTTGTTTCGTTCTGCACCACGCCTGGTCTGTCGAAGCAGCAACGTGAAATAAATAGACGAATATCATCATTGATTTAACATATACTAAAAGGAAATGCAGATAATTAAGAATTAAATTATGTTGATTCGAGAGGGATATATATGAGCTCAAACTTTGTAGATATTTCACCACCCAAATCAAATGTCCAACATTCCAACAATTTATATAATTAACTTTTTAAGTAGTAATCCTAAAAAAAATATCTAATCATATTTAGAAAAGTAATATGAGATTTAATAAATACCTGAGGAACAATATGTTGGGAAAATAACATAAGTACACAACGATCACGACAGAAAATAAAGAACGTGGTCAGAATTATTTATTCAATTCGTCTTGTGCCGAATAGGAATTTTACTATAATATTTAGGATCAAATTAAAAAGGAAAATTTTCTATTTAAATAGAATAACATAACGAACAAACCCGTAATTCTGCACACTCCAATGCAATAGAAAATAAATTAATAAATATTTCATCACCATCATTGACGTAAACTTTGAGTTTGAACTTATAATACCATTTTAATAGGATGAAGGTTTATTTGAGTAATTTTATTACCTCGGAATTTCTAGCTCGTTTTGTTCATGTCTTAATCTCGAAGTAAGATATTGAATCCTTATATTTTTGTGGATATTCATGAATTTCTTATTTTATTATATTGTAATTACATATCATATATCCCTTTAATAGAATAAAAGAAAAGGTTTAAATGGTTCGTAAATTTTTTCCTCTTATGGTTCTTTTCATACATCATACTTATATAAAACAAATCATGCATTTTTTTTAAAGGGCACATTCTAAGTAGTTATAATTAATATAATAAATGTGTTTAGAAGCAGCTCATTGGCTAGATGTTGAAATATAACAACAACGAAGTTATTATCCCAATGTTGAAACATAACTATACAATCTTGGAAAGAAATAATTATTTCAAAGTTGAATATGCTATATATTAGATAACGTTGATGATGTCTATTTATAGATATGTATTATGATAACAACGACGGCTTAGTTGCTACTGAAGGGGACTACTTTGAATAATTAGTTGGCAAGATGTATTTATTTTAGCATGCATGGGCAACATTAATAAATTAATCCTCGTTTTGTTGCAAATATATGAACTCGTCTTTTCTTTTTTGGATGTCCCACAAATACATATAAGCTTATTGTAAAAAAAAGTAACAACTTCTTAACTCATATAGTAATATACCCATATTTAATTCTTCGATTGACATTTACATTAATATATAGCTAGTTAAATAGTACTAGTATTTGGTATATAATATCAATACATACATACATATATATATATATATATTATATGTACAATATTTTTTTAATAATTTTCTCAATTCTTGAGAAATTTCAATCAGCCTACATAATTAAAACAAAATGGAGTAATTGATTTCATTTTTCAAGAAGGATGGTACATACATTAATTAGTGAACTGGGTAATTTCTGATATAAAATTAAGTCTCGGGTTTGAATTTCAATTTAGGTCCACCTATTGTGTCTTGTTTGGTTTGTCACAACAAATCATAATAATAATAACAATAATAACAGAAAAAGGAATTAAAGGGGGGAATTGCTAGCAAAAAGTATGTTGACCGAATAGTAGAAAGATAGACAATAACATTTGTTCCTAAATAAAGTAGATGAAGTAGATTAAATTTTTCATTCATACAATTCAATTGTTCTTAATTTGAAAAAATGTGTTTCGATGAGAAAATCCTATTTAAAAAGTGTATAATTACTACCAATTATGCAAGTCTTATTGATAATAACACATATATTATTCCATGGTAACACTAATTAGGCTGAATTTTCACATATAACTAACCCAATGTATTTGTAGAGTTTACTTTTAGATGGGTGAAAAATATGTCATAATTTCTTATTGTACCAATTTGGAATGGGACAAACGTGTCACATTTCACATTTGTTGTATTTATCCTCCCACCAATCATATATGAACATAAGTCAAATCACAGTGTAAGGATTCTGACATGCTTAGTTTTTGTTTCAGATTTTATTCTATATAAAAAATATTGTTACATGTATTATATGTATGTATATGGCTTCGGCTAAGCTGAAAATCAACTATGTATCATAGAAGGCATAAATAAATCCAACCATGAGTCATTTTTCTTTACAAATCGAGTTTTAATTCACATAAATGAAAAATTACAATCGAGCTTTGATTTTTATATAATTTTAAAATTTAATGATACCAATTATGTTTTATTAGGTATTAAAAATTTAAAAAAATATATAAAAAGCCAAAAAAATAATACTAATGTGATTTAAATATGATTGGAGCTCATATAAGGTGCTCACATAAAATGTATAGCACATCATTCCTCTAGTATATGATAGTCATACATATATCCCTTATTTGTATCACTTTAAATGTTTATTTATGCCCTCTTTTGGCAGAGTCATAAAGATAATCCAATTTAACTTAAAAGATAAAAGATAATACTCCCTCTGTCCAATTAAAATTGGTTCATATTGTCTTATAGAGAATCCCACAAAAATTGATGCGTTTATTTCTATACATATTTATTAATCATACAACTTTAAATCATATACTAGAGTTGTTATGGAACAAAATGGCTGGCTGGACTGGAAGCATGTGGACAGCTATGAGGGGAATGATTGAGCATTACGTGAGCTTTTCGTCGCTTCTTTGAGGTAAAAATAAGAGGGGAAAACTTGAAGGTCTTTGGATTTGTATTATTTGAGTTATATGGAGATGGAGAAATAAGATTTTGTTTGAAAAATAGAAGTGGGATTTTAGGAGAACGGAAGAGGAAATAAAAAATGTAGATTATGGAGTTGGTACGTAGTCAAGGGCTTCGCGGATCTTGGAGGAAGCTTCATCGTTTGGTCGAGGAATAATCTTTGTAACACTTTGGGCGCTTTGTAATTTTCTGTCAGTTTACTTCTGGTGCCTCTCTTTTGATTTTAATAAACTGCTTTCTCTGATAAAAAAGAAAAATTCAATATAAATCACTTTACCTTACTTTTCAATTCTTTTAAACTCTCATGCCTAAAAGAAATAAGCCAATTTTAGTGAAATATAGGGAGTATTATAAATTTGAATCAACTTACTCTTATGTACTAAACCAAGCATGCAAGTAGCTTAGATATTTTTTTTTTCCACATAATTGATCTCTCATGTGTAAAATGTTTCACCTCCAATTAATAGGTTAGCGTGATACTCTATTTCTCTTTTCCTTTTTCCAATAAATTTTGTTTTAAAATGACCATTTTTTGTCAAGAGACAAAAAGATAAATCTAAAAGTGTACGAAGCATAGTCTTACCATAAAATGAGTGGGCCAAAAGCATTATTTTCCTATATGATAAAAGCCAAATTAAGGCTTAGTTGTCGAGCATGTGCTAAATTAGCACCTGCAATTTTCAGTGTGTTTGAATTTAGTCCAATTTTGTTACACAATCTAGCAATTTCAATTTTTGGGGTTTATTTCCCATGTGAGACACACACACAATTTATAGTTACGAAGGCAAATCCTAATCTATATAGCTTAAGGTGGAGTTGTAATAAATTCAAACTGATTCAATGAAAAATTCGCTCGAGTCTGAATCTGTAAACAGTGAAACATTAAACTTCGAAGCGTTTAGGTGATTCCGATTTCGAATAAAGTCATTTTTCCGGTACGAGACAAGCGGTCGGGTAGAGAGTGTCGGTTGTACTAATGCAGACTGTGAAGTTGCGTTCGCGAAAAAAGGCACGTGGTATATTTATTATATGATGATGATATGATTGATATGAATATGTATGTGGGTGGGCCTCAAAAATATGTAACAGTTCCGGGTTGCTTGGACGTAATGTAATTGGGTCCAACTCTATTTAAAGGTGGATACATAATTGCCACTTTTAATATATACTTAATCATTATGAAATCGCCCTCCCAACTTAATTTCGACCAATCAACTTTCAAATCCCAATCACAAAAATACCTTTTTCATACACTTTTAAACGTTCGTTGAAAATTGAAATAATGTTTATACCAACTCAAAAGGTTGTAGATTTTCCATCCAAGATTTGACATTTATTTATATTTATTCACATTATTATTATTATTATTATTATTATTATTATTATTATTATTATTATTATTATTATTATTATTATTATTATTATTATTAATCGGCCAGATCTAATTAAAACTAAAATTTATTTAAAGTTATTTGAAATGAGTTTAATTAATTAAGTGGAGATTATATATGCCCATCATAGTTGGGCTTGAGATGAAGTGGCCCAAGCTGTTAAAATTTACTATTAAATTTGTGAAAAACACCACGTGGGCTCGATTTGACTTGGGGCTTATTTTATGAAATTTGGGCTCCTTTTTTACTAAATATTAATAAAATTTAATTTCAATATACAATCCAATTAACTATAATTACTTAGCAAGCCGAGGAGATTTTACTACAGTGACAAGATGGTTGATTTGTTTCTGATTTATTTAAGCTCTAATTTTGTTGGGCCTTGAATTAATTGGGCTATTTTATAAAATCCATTTGGGCTGAAGATATTTATGATGAATAAAATGAGAAGCGATTACCAAAATGTACACAATAATTCTTAACTTATTGCCCACTTTATAAAAAAAAATTAATTATATAAACACACGAATTATTGTTAAACTTTATTTTTAATTATATCTATTTTTTGTTAAAAAATACATTATCTTTATTTAGTTTTTTAAATTTTCATATCGATAATTAAACTCAAAGGTGGTGGTGTTTTTTCATTACTCAAAACCAAGTTTTGTAGCATAGATAAAAAAAGTATTAATCTCTGTATTGAACAAAAATATTTAATGAGGCAACTATTAAAATAACCATTTTAAAATAGTAAAAATAAATTTTGGCCTGTAAATATAAAAAAGATAAAGGGGAAATAGCCTGTAAATTGCTGAACTTTGTCCGAATTCTCATTTTGCATACCAGCTTGAAAATCCGCATGTAAATTGCTAAACTTTTAATTTATTCTCATTTTGCAACCAATGTTGATTTCTGACGAAGCCAATGCTGACACGTCTCTCCGAAATTTCTACGTGTTAATGTCGGTTGACGATTAATATGATGTCACATTTAATTAATGAAACGACGTCATTTATACTTTAAAATCATCAATCTTCTATTTAATCATTTTCGACATTCTTGCTTCAACATGCGTTTTCTAGCCTATACGTCTTCTTGGAGCCCTAATTTCCGGCTCATATATGATTAAATGTGACATTGTATTAGTTGTCGTCCGACATTAAACACATAGGACTTCCGGAGAGACGTGTTGGTATTGGTTTCGTCGGAAGTCAACATTGGTTGCAAAATGAGAATAAATTGAAAGTTTAGCAATTTACACGCGGATTTTCAAGCTAGTATGCAAAATGAGAATTTGGGTAAAGTTCAGCAATTTACAGGCTATTTGCCCTAAAATGAATAGTTACTAAGATAAACATAATAATAGCTATTATAATATCTTATGACAACTATGTTTCAATAACAAAAATCAACTTTTACTAAATTTAAATAATAAATGAATTAAAAATAGTTTTAATAAAAAAAAAGAAATAGAATATAACACCCGTGCATCCACGGGCACAACACTAGTATAAGGTAATAAAGCAACTACGATATTAACGATTGAAGAGAAAAAAAATTATAGCCAAAATGGTGAAGTAAAGATTGATTCAAAATGCAATCGCTAATACTAGGCTGTAATCAAAATGTAGAAACTAATATTTGAAAATAATAATTTTAATTATTTTTATCTAAAATGTCCTTTTGTATATAATGGGAAAACTAATTCAAAATGGATTGAAGATTAAAGAGTATTAACCAAAATGTAACCACTAAGATTAGAGTTAAAGCTTATATCACTGCCCTTCTGTAAAACTCATATAACCAAAATGTAACCACTAATATTGAAAACAATAATTTTAGCCCTTGTTACCAAATATGCCATTTTGTATGATGTGAGAACTGTGGCATGAAATGGAATTGCCTCACTGTGAAAGTTACGTTAAGATGTAAAATTAGTATTAGTTTCGGTTTATGCTTAAATTCACGTCTTAATTTTACATTACATTTTCTAAAAGAGTATTAAGTGTATATTTTTTTCTTTATAAAAATGATTAGAATTAATAGATTTGTACGTTTATTGGTTTAACTTGGTTTCAACAATGATATACTATTAATTAATGAAGCATAATAATAAGTAATAACTATAATAAGGAAATAAATGTGGGTTCGTATTTGTATGTTTTTGGGAAATAATGATAAAATATGGAGGGGTTGGGGCAGTGATAATGAATTGAACCCTATATATGTTGTTGGCAGTTTCGAATTGGCAGCGCGTGCGGGTTGGAATTTGGATAAATGGGTCGGATTGAGACTTGGGTCGCCCATTTGCGCGTTTTCTGTTCCTGTCTTCTCAACCCCTTTCCTTACTCTTGTTGAGTTTATTGCTTTTACTCCCTTCTCTTCCCTTCCTCTCTCGCCCATTTCAATTCATCACACACTAATCCCAACTCAGCCATGTCGCTGCGCCCGGGCAGCAGGGCGGATGTGCGCAAGAAGGGCTACAAGATTGGCGTCGACGCCGAGGAGGCTCGCCGCCGGAGGGAGGACAATTTGGTCGAGATCAGGAAGAGTAAACGTGAGGATAACCTCCTCAAGAAGCGCCGCGAGGGCCTTCCCAATGGCACCTTTCCCCAGCAGACGCCGCTCTTTCCTCCCGATCCGTCGCAATCCCCTGCAGCCGTCGAGAAAAAAGTTTCTATCCCCCTTTTTCTTTTTTTTCTGTTACAAAAATACTGCCTATTGCTTTAATACTTGGTGATCTGTTATGCTTTTGATTACTGATTTGAATTTGAGGCTGCGTGTGTGCCGTGGTTTCTGTTTATTTAGAGTTTAGTCACAAAACATTGATCTGATAGTTTTTTAGGATCTCTGAGTGAAAATAGTCGGTAGATTGGATCCTCTTGGTATCTTATTGGTCTGTCTAGATAATGTAGGAGAAGGAAGGCTTTGTCTCGAGTGATTATGAATTTGGGCTGTAATTAATTGCATAAAATAATTACTGTGGAATTGGGGATTAGTGCTGAAATGTGCTCTTACTATATTCATATTAAGATTTGCTGTGGCTTCAGCCAATTTGCCCTATTAAAAAGCTGAAATCAACAATGGATGGTTGATTTCAGTTAATTGTGACGATGGCATCTTGTTGATGCCTTTAATGCTCAATAACTTTTTCAGTGGTTGAAGGTCAAAGTGTTTGAGATAGGACTTCAGGAAAGGGCATACATATGTAGATCTCTTATGCTATGAATTGTTGTCTGATTTGTCAAATACTTTTATCTTACATTGTCTCCAAAGTAGGGGGCAGCTATAGTTACTCAAATCAAAATGATGAAATTTGTAGCACTTGATGCAATATGTTATACTATGATGCTCACAGTGAATTCCTCTGACAGTTAGAAAGTATACCGTTGATGGTGCAAGGAGTGTGGTCAAGTGACACAAATGCTCAATTGGAGGCAACTACCCAGTTCAGAAAACTTTTATCTATTGGTACTATCTATAAAAGCCTAAGTTTCTTTATTTCCAGGAATATATCTTCATGATACATATTATGTGACTTCTCAATCTTGCAGAACGAAGCCCACCTATTGATGAGGTTATTAAAGCTGGGGTTATCCCAAGGTTCGTTGAGTTCCTTGCAAGGCATGATCTTCCTCAGCTGCAAGTAAGTTCTCCATTTGGATATTTCTTTGATAACCTTAACCAAAAAAATAAATAAATCAATAACTGTTTTTTTTAAAAATTAAGTTTGAAGCTGCATGGGCTTTGACAAATGTTGCTTCTGGGACATCTGAACACACCCGAGTTGTAATTGATCATGGTGCTGTACCTAAGTTTGTAGAACTCCTCAGTTCTGCCAGTGATGATGTTCGCGAACAGGTATTTGGATAGTTTTTCTCATATTTGTGTTACATCATAATCTAAATGTCGAGGTTGCAGATAACTGTAAATGCAAATGGTCATTATTTATTGTCATTGTCCATGTGAGTGCTAACTCATCTTCCCTTAACTGCTCTTGCTAAGCAGGCAGTTTGGGCTCTTGGTAATGTTGCAGGCGATTCTCCAAGTTGTAGGGATCTTGTTCTTGGGCATGGTGCTCTTATGCCACTGCTTGCTCAGTTAAATGATAACTCGAAGCTCTCAATGCTGAGAAATGCTACATGGACACTGTCAAATTTCTGCCGTGGGAAGCCACCCACTCCATTTGAGCAGGTTTGAATCACTTATGGAATATAATGTTTCTTGTAATTCTAATATTGGGGTGTCACAGAGAGTTTAGTGAAAATTGCGCTTCCATGGATCTGCTTTTTAATGATAGACTACCCTTCTAATTTAGCATGGGTTGCTCTTCAAATTATTCAGGTGAGGCCTGCATTGCCTGTTCTTCGGCAACTTATACATTTAACTGATGAGGAGGTTCTGACTGATGCGTGCTGGGCTCTTTCTTATCTGTCCGATGGAACAAATGACAAAATCCAAGCTGTGATTGAGGCAGGTGTCTGTCAACGGCTTGTAGAGCTCCTTCTGTATGTTTCTATTCTTGCTCTGGTTCTCTTTCTCTCTCTCTCTCTTCTCTCTCTTATTAAACTTATATATAGTACATATATATGTACATATATATAAATTTTATTGTCATGTTTCTTTTAACTCTTGGGAAATTTTATTTATTGCCTTAGTGTGAAAGTGCTAATGTCTAGTTATCAATCATATGTTGCTAAAAGCAATTTGTTTCTCATGTAGCCATCCGTCGCCCACTGTTCTAGTACCTGCTCTTCGAACTGTGGGGAATATTGTCACTGGTGATGATGCTCAGACACAGGTATTTGGCTACTCCATACAGATTATGTTTCAACGATTTTCTTTAGAACTTGATATTTTGTAGCTCTCCTTTCAAAGGATTGGAAAGGACTGTGCATCTGATAATGGTTAGATCTTATCTTTCTATACTGAAATTTGGGTCCCCATTTTTATTCCTGAATACAAATGGTTCAAGATTGTTGAATACACTTTTTTATGGTATGGATAATATAATAACTTTTGTTTTAAACTTTAAAAGGTTATATTTCTGTTCTTTATGATATGTGGAATTCATACATGTACATTTATGCAGTGAGGTGTAGTGGGCCAAACAGTCGTTGCCAAATTAGACACAAAAATGAAAAGGAAAAGAGTTTTAATTGTTGCTATATGTCTATTGGTTTAGAATAGTGCAGATATCCCTAGGATCTGGTCAAAACTGGTAAGTCTGAAGGATATTATTCATTAGCTCGAATAGACTGTATTAAGATCTCTACTTGATGTAAATGGAAGAGACTATCTGTAGTATCTTCTCTCATGCCATCTCCTCTTGGTTTTTTGTGTAATTTGCTTGGGGAACCTATTCACGCCTGTATACAGAGCATCTTCACTTATCCATTGTTTAGTTGTAATATTTCTATTCATAAGCACAACTTGATGACTTGCTCTATAGTACTAATGAGACATTATAAGATTGTTAGAATTTAACCCTTTTCAGATGGAGCATTGGACACAAACACTTACTGTACTCATTTTTCGGGTTTCTCAGCTTCTACTTCATAATCTCAGAACGTTTACTCAGTTAATTTATTTGGCAGTTTGTGATAGACAATCAAGTGCTCCCTTGCCTCCAACAGTTGCTTACTCAAAACCATAAGAAAAGCATAAAGAAAGAAGCTTGTTGGACAATCTCTAATATCACTGCTGGCAATAAAGCTCAAATTCAGGTACTTGTAAACCTCAACCCTTTCTTCTTTTTGTGCTAGTGAGAATAGAGAGGATCCATTTGACTTTTGTAATCAATGAATGAACTTGGCTTACAGCATCTACTTAATTAAATACAGATTAAATGGTGATCTTTGTGTAGATAGTTATTCTGTCCTGCAAATGTCTAGACCAATTGCTGGGACTAGTAAACACAGTATTTTCTCTAACTCAAGTAAAATTGAGAATTGATAATGACATAACGTAAGGCATTCGACATGGCTATACTGGAGAAATAGAGCAAATAAGCAAACAGTCCTCTTTCGGTAAGATCCATTAACAAAGTTCGAATATGTTTATACTTGCAGGCATAGTGGACACAGACAAATCGGTATTATTATAGTTAGTGGAACAGTGTTACTATATAGTAATGATAAAACTAGAGCACTGTATATATTATGGTTGGTGCCTTGGTGGAACAGTGTTATGATATTGTAATGATAAAACTAGAGCACAGGACTAAAAGTTTAATCTTAAAAGGAAAGAAAATGCTAGTTATTTTAATTGAGGGTTAGTTTAGTCCCCCATCTTAATAAGTTTAATTGACCATATTCATATGCATGAACAGTCAAGTTCTTTATGTTATCTAATCTCTATGACTACAGAGAGTGTCTTATCTACATCTCTATTAAATATTTATGGAACAGGCTGTCATTGAGACTGGCATCATTCTGCCACTGGTGCAACTTCTTCAACATGCGGAGTTTGAGATAAAGAAAGAGGCTGCATGGGCAATCTCGAATGCAACCTCTGGTGGATCTCCAGAGCAGATTAGGTATTATGTGGTGTATAAATGCGGAGACATAAGATTTAAATGTTCAGCCAATCTTAATGCCTCATTGCCTCTCTAGAGATAAGTTTGGAATCACTTGATAACTGAATTTAAAAGAAATGGGTTTTTGGAATGTTGAGACATGTTATTGCTAAGTTATAGTATCCATCTACCCTGTAAAAGTAGTTCTTTCATACATATATTAAGAAAATGCATTTATTAATGTAAGAAAACTAAAACTGCTTAGATGATTTTCTTATTACTCATCCTAAATAAAAGATTGAAATATGAAGAACATTAAGTAGGTACAAAAGTTAATGCACCTTGATAAGTATCGAGAACTATAATTTTGGCTCTGATAGATAAAGAATAAGGGACTTATTTTACGGGAGGGAGGTGTCTAACTGGAAGAATTTGAAATGAAACCTGAAATTTTAAGCTGATGTATGGCATTTTGTTCATGCAAAAATGACCGAGAGGGTTTGGGAAATGGTTAATCTGTGAGAAATGATTACGTTATGTTTTTCGGTGATTATGTTATATACCATTCTGACTGCGAAGGTTACTAATTGATGTCATGCCACATTTGTAGAAGAGTGTTTGAATGGAGGATTATTTGGGAACACTCTCCTTCAATTGGTTGATAACTAGTATTGATTGAATGATAAAGTCATTATCCTTGCTCTTGTAATTCATACTTTATTTTTCTGAGTTGCTATAATGGTCCGACATATACATAGATGAATGTTATCTTGTAAGCTTGACATTTCCATAAATATCTGGTGTTGTGGGCTTTGAAATAATGACTCAGGCTATCATAAAAAACTGGGTGCTCACGCTAGATGTGTAGGATACCATTACTCTATGTATAACTGTATGTATGTGTGTATATATTTGTGTACTAATACTTGAACATCTGTTGGTATAAAGGGCTTAAGAGTCCACCTCCCCCACAGTGTGGACCCTTGCCACTGGTGAGATCTTTCTCTCCATCTCCGTCTAAGGATTTGGGTTGCTCTTGTTTTAGAGAAAAGGAAAGTGGAAAATTAGGGGTTTCATGGAAAACTTTAGAGGGATTAAATCAAAAGTCTTTCTGCTATAGTTATAGAATGAATTTATAGCTGCCATCTGACTGCAGCCTTAAAAACATGCAGTACATTTTTGTATCCATATAAACAAAGATACAAATCCAAATCCATAATCCATCCATTTATAATATAATAATTTCATTTATAAATCTATCCTCTTGCATTAATATTTGGACTTTCTATATGGGTGTGACTCATATTAATATTGGTTATGTCTGTACTTCATTTATGAACTACCGATTTATTTTTGTTCTACTTGTCCTTTCAACTCACTTCCAGTGATGTTTGTAGAACATTCTAGATCATAGGGAATGATGAATGTTAATCATGCGAGTTAAGGTTTATCATACATTTCAATTGTTAGTGGTGCTAGCACCACCTTGTCTAGTCTACCGAGCGATTGATCTGTCATTGGTTTTATCCACTTTTCAGCAGAGAGAAATTTTCTAATATCTCCTCTCATTGTATAATTGTGGAGCTCCACATGCTGACTGACTATATGTTATTTTTAAATTGCAGATTCTTGGTGACTCAAGGTTGTATTAAGCCACTGTGTGATCTCCTAATCTGTCCCGACCCAAGGATTGTTACTGTATGCCTGGAGGGACTTGAGAACATTTTGAAGATAGGTGAGGCAGATAAAGAAAATGGCCAAAATGGCGGAATCAATATATATGCACAAATGATTGATGATTGTGAGGGACTGGACAAGATAGAGAATCTCCAGAGCCACGACAACAATGAAATATACGAAAAGGCTGTGAAGATATTAGAGAAGTACTGGGTCGAGGAAGACGAGGATCAGAATCCAGCTGGTAGTGGTGATGCAAATCAAGGAGACGGAGGATTCAGCTTCGCCAATGGTAAGCCAAATGTTCCTCCTGGTGGCTTCAACTTTGGTTGAAAAGGTTTCCGGAGCTGCCTTCTGATTTCAAGTTTGCTTGCTTTTTTGAGTTTCAGACTTTCATCGTTGTGTCTGTTTCTGTTTTTGTTTCGTCTCTCATAGTTTTTGGCCTCGCAAGTCGTCTTTTGAATTGTTGGAAGTATAAGCTTCAAATTTGTTATAGTCGGTTTTTTACGTAAGATTGTTGCATTTAAAGAGATTACTTTGGGGGTTTTGTACATTTAGGTGTAGACTTGTAGTCAAGTCTCGACAGAATTTGTCTCTCTTTTCCAAAAGTCTTAATTATATATGTTGATTATAATTAAGAGTGGCGTAAATATGCTGTATGATCTGTTTTCGTGACAGTAAAAGAAGTTGAAAGGAGTGTCACCTATTTATCTTGCAATGGACACCATAACCTCTTATAATGAAAAAGTAGACCTCAGAATGTGATTTTAGTCACTCAAATTCAACACCACATACAAAGTATCAAAGAAATGGATTATCTTAAAAGAAAGGTTAAATATTATATTAGAAAGGAATGAGCATGTCGAACATGCCATGATTGCCATCCATCGCTGTACTTGTGCCCACTCATATGTGCAACACAATTTCTTGTTGATTGGACGAAAATGAGAAAAAAAAAAAATCCTAAATAATGACTCAACCACTTGTATTTATTGCAACTCCCCTGAAAAAAATTACTAGTATTCATTAACCTAAATAATATTGCAGCCGCCTTAAAACGCAACTGAGACAATTGACAAAAAAAAATAATACTAACTTAGTATTTTTCCCGTCAAATCATTATTTTAAAAAAAAGTCACTGTATTGGATATATTATACATTAAATTATATACGATTATTATGCATCAATAATAAAATTATTTTTACTCTATTGACATATAATAAAATTATATATACATAAATGATTATATATAGATAGGAAGATCATTATGAAACGAGAAGTATCAGCAAAATCAGTTCACCAAAACTACAATAAATAATTTTATTTTTTTGGCAAAAAACTCATTATTTGTATGGAAAGTATCATTATATAATACTAAAATAAAGAAATAGCAGGTTACATGCAATAACATTTGCTAACTTTATTTTAGTAGTATTTGCTAACCGTATATATGCAAGCATTAATACTTGATAATTCTATTTGGTAGGGGTGATTAGAGTATATAATATAAATATATTGTTAGTATAAATTAACATGAGATTATTACTTTCAAATTTTCAATTAACACACTTTAATAGTATATTCTTAGAAAATTAAGTTTTATTGGATATCTAAAATCGTAATTTTCAGATTAAGAGTAATTTAAGAATGCGTATCAATTGTCCTTCAATTTATATACATACGCTCTGTCATGATCTTGTTTTGTAAATAAAATATAATTTTATCTTGTCCACCAATGTTTCAAAAATAATTTTTTTGTGGTTAATGATATTGAAACATAGAATTCTAGTGACCAATGGTGTTTTACTGTAATTGACTACAAAATTTTCTGGGATGAGATAATTTACAGGTAAATATTTTAACTAATTAAAATGAATAGTTGTGATTTGCATGTGATTTATACATTTAGTTATATATCTAGTTAAATGTCTGCAATTTAGAATTCAATTGTTATTATTTTTTTATTATGCCATTACATTAACGTCTCGTGCATCATACTAGGCAAAATTTAGTTGCAAGAAGTAAGAAAACAAAAGCTATGGATACATATAAATATTTATATTCTTATTGCACTTTTTTTTCTTCCGAATTTTGTATTTTTGTTTTGTAAGAACTGAATACCCCCCCACACACATAAATATAAATATGTACACAATTAGAATTAGAAATCATTTTCAAGCATTCGATTATACAGGTATATGATAGATGTAACAATTTGTAGGATGGATACATCACCTTGTTTCGAATCCCATGAAGAGCGACTTTTTTATTTTCAGAAACAGTAGCTTTATGCATTTAGTATAGTGTTCTCACAAAATACACTTCTCACCCCTTAGTAATGACAAAATTGTAAGTGGAGTACATTTTTTGAGAATTTCTTTTCAGAGATAAAGTTTAGGTTGAAAAACCATAAGCTCGCAAGTATCATATTTCAGGTTCCTATTGGACTTCTCTAGTAAAACCCCACAGAAACAATAGCAATAATCTTACTAGACATTCTAAAGATCGCTCTCTAATTTAATTACCATACTTCGATCCTCGCTGGGAGTGAAAATATATAAATTTAATTACCATACAATTAAAGAAACTGTGGAGTTATTATTTTTAGTAGAAATTTATAGACTTCTTTCAGTTGGACATATGTCCAAAAATTATGGGTGGTGTGGTTTTGGTCAATCGTCAATTCTCACTCAACAGAAGTTGTCGACTCTTTCTAAAAGTGTTGGGCAAAAGTGAAAAATCTCCCATATAAAATTATGACAAAAACATCAAAGAGTGGGAAAATCAAAAAAGGCCAAGAACTACAATCTTTTCCATTAAAATTCAAAATAGTTAAAGAAGATACGAAACGTATCACACTTCTTTTTGGAATAGGAAAATATATAAGACAAAGTTTAGAGAGAAACTGATTCATTTAATGATCTTTCTTGGAAGGCTTACTATAGCGTGATGTCTCTGTGTGTGTGATTTATAGTAAACTAAACATGATAGAAAATAAATTAGATTAGGTTAGTTCAACTGTATAAGGAATAAACTTCCATAAATAAAAAAATTAATTATTTATATTTGTATGATGGAAAATTAATCTTTCCAAATGAAGCGGGAACCGGCTCGAGATGAAAAGCATATATAGGAAACTCCACCCACTTATGCGAACGTAAATCATGCCAATGATTTGCATTTCTAATGCATGACTTTTAACAATAGTACTTTATTATATTTTGAAAAACAATGACGAGTGCTTATCGATGTAGATATATAAAGTGTTTTATTATAAAAAGAAGAGTTTATATTTTCATGGAGAGGAATAAAAATATACTCATAATTAAATGAACAATTTGAAATTGCTCTAAAACGTTTTTTTTTACTCTGTACGAATATTGTTTTCTATTATCAGTCATTGGAATGAAAATTGTGTGTTTTTTTATTGTTATACTATTTTTAATCTTTTTAGGATAAAGATGATTCTTGTTTTTCCTTTTCTTTTCTTAAAAAAAATATATATCCTCGCATGATCAAATTAGGCTATTGGGCATAGTGCATACAAAATAAAAGAAAAGGATGCTGCCTAGAATTACTTATTAGTCTGGAAACGAGTTACTTTATGACGGGGCGGGTAGTTGAAATTGGAATTGAAATAGTAGTTGCAAGTGTATTTATTTGAAAAGGATATTTATGTATAATAAATTTTGCAGCCGAACTCATAATTTAACAAACTTTTGATTGGTACATATTTCAAATCTGTCTAGATCAAACACAGTTTTGCCATTTGCAATTTTCAACATTATTAAATTAAAGAGATTTAAAAGAATTCACACTAGACAAGAGTATAACACGTCAACACTCAAAAACAAATAATCCACAGTCCTATTCTAATATACGAATTTAAAATAGTTTATACTCTATTCTAATAGCGTCATATAAAGGTAATAGGTTTTTGTGAAAATATCTGGAAAATCATATGGTAGGAAATGAAATATACAATTTGGAACGAGTGACTCTCAGCTTTCAGATATTTTATAAAATCACAGCTAATAAAGTCAATGAGCTGGTCCTGTTGTGAACCGGCGTGCCCATAAACGTTGGAAATCCCCCTCGGATCGACCGGTGAAAATCAACGGCCCAGATCGTCCCACATTTTCCCCTATTTATTCGTAAATCAAGCTGGAATATTCGACCCCAACAGAGAATTAAAGCATATTTCAATTTCTGCAAAGCAGAAAAACACACACGAAAATAGACTGTAAGATCGATCGGAAAAAGCGAAAAGCGAAAATGTCAGGTTGGACGGGGGCGACGGTTACGCGGTTGCTGGATGCGAGCTTCTCTCTGCCGACGTCGCTTTTCCGGTGGCCGAGGCTCCTGACATCCTACCTGACGCCGCCGCCGAGGTGGAGCAGCAGCATCGCCAGCCTCACTTTCATCAGCGCGCGGTGGACCCCCCGCATCCGGCTCCCCGACGTGGACGACGTCGTGTGGTCTGTCGTCTCCGCCGTGGAGTCGGTGGCGCTAGTCTCCTTCCTCTGCTTCTTCTTCGTCTTCTGCGGCTGCACTCTGTGAATTAACTATGCGCGGATCGGAATTGGAAATAGCGAGTATGTACGTGCTGTACTATATACTGTGTTCGTGCCTCCGTGTATGCTAGTGTTTTCAGTTTTGTGGCTGCGGTCTCACGAATCTCGGTGGAGAAATGGCGATCGGAATTTTGATGGCGGCGGCGCGTGATGGTAACGCGTGGTTTATTCTTCCTTTTTTGAGGGTTTTCTGTCTGAGATTTAGAGTGGTAGCCAATGATGGCGTGCCTCTAACTGCTTTTGACTGCCCCAGGCCGAGGGTAGTTTCGTCAATGTATAATCATAACTAATCATGTTTACTTCTCTTCTTTTTTCAATAGTTTGCAATTTTACTGAGCCGCCACTCAATTTTTATGACTAGTGTGTGAAAGTTTTCTAATCCGTATGTTCATGTAATCTTGACAATGTTCTCGTCGTCGAAAAGAACATCGGTTGGCACTCGTATCTGCAGCGTCACAGCACAAAATACGAATAATACATAAAAAATAACCAACGCATAACACACGATATGTAACCCAGTTCGGTGATCAATCACCTACGTCTGGAGGGCTTTGCCCAAGGAAAAACACTTCACAATGGAGTACAGTTATAAGACTTACAAAAAGACTGTTCTTACTAAACTTAAAACTCTCCTCACCCCACTATTCAGTAAAGTGTTAGTAGCATGCGCACGACACAACTACTTAGACGTGAATTCCTTCTCACCACCTAACACCTTTTACAACCTTTACAAAATACCAATGTGTGAATAACGTGATTCAAGTATACGTGATAGTTATTTGATAATCTAAGTACAAAGACTCGATATACGTAGCTATAAAAAACATCAACAACTCCATGAGAGAACTCATCTCTTTTGCTGGAGCACGCTGCTTCAATGAATAAGAAACCTCGTCTCTTAGGCGGTAGTATGCGCTGCATCAATAAACAAGAGACCTCGCCTCTTGGGCGTGGGAGGCGCAGCTTCAATGCTCCATGAGCTTCTCTATTTATAAGGCCACTTGAAAACCTTATATGAATAGGAAACTACCTTGTAGTTATCTAATTCTTTATTGAACAAGAAATTCAAAATTTAAACCAATAAGGAAAGAATTAATAAAGATATATCCCGAGATATATTCGTGGAAATCTCCTAGATCCTCCTGATCTCGTAGATATCTCTTTCTTTATAAAAACTCGCCAATAAATCCTAATCCTATTAAGATTCAGTTGTCTGTTCCGTCACTCTGGAACACTGACAGGAACTCTTCTCATCTTGAGTTCTTCATGTTAGCACAGTAGACAAAGACTTCTACATAATGACAAACTTCTTTGAGTATATCCATACTCAACAATTTGTGTTTCTTGTCACGTTTAAATCGACAGGAATCACTTAACGGTGTGATAATACTGATTTATAATATTCATGAATTAGTAAATATATATATTTTTTTAAAACGATCCGAGGAGATAAAAGTCTCTAGCTAATCTAAAATGGAGATATAAGGAATAAAGTTTAAACCTCTCTTATTCACCAAATCAAAAAACAAATAGACGTGTGCCAAAAATTTCAATTGGTTTAGGGATACATTGGATCCTTTCAACTCATGCCCTATCTCATATTTTATGGAAAACATATATTAACACATAGGCAACCATAATGTTATAGTCAAAATAGGAATTTTATTTTATTTTAAACCCTCGTAATAGTGATCTATTGGTATGGCAAGTGGTCTCAGATTGGATAAACATCTTAGATCAAATTAGTTAGAGTGCATGTTACATAATGGTTGTGGAAAGTTCCAAATACAAAAAAAGAGTTGAGGTTCTTGATATTATATTAAAACGTTTCATTTTTAGTAATATATGATTAGATTGTCCCCTTAAAAATGGTCTAATGATAGAGTGAATATTTATGAGACCAAACATCTTAAATTCGAATTTCGCCAATATGTATATAGATCCAAGTTGTTAGACATTTAGCGATTGTGGAAAATTGTTGATTAGTAATATATTTATCCATTTGGTTTTTGAAATAGTAGTAACATACACACACGGACTTGGTCGCTAAATTATCTGGTTTCGTAACAAATACAATGATGCGTGGATTATGGATTTTGAGATAATGCTACTAAGTTCTTAGCTCATTTAATTAATTTTATTCTTTTCTTTCTGAAAGGAAATTATATTTTTATCTTGAATGCAAATAGATTTAAGAGGAACACACGCGACAGAGTTATTCTTTATCTTTTGGGGAAGAGACATTGATCGACAGACATTGCAGTCAGGGGCGTAGCCAGTCAGACTTTTGGTTTGAGTCCACGTATTTTGTGTTGTATTTTGTATTGTGAAAAATATATTGAGAATTTAAATTTTTTGCATGATATTTTTAAAAATATATTAAAAATATATGAATTTTTATATAAATAACATTTTTATATAATTGTTTTAAATAATTGTTTCATCATCTATAAATCTGAAAGGAAATCATATCACATAAATCTTATATTCATCTCTCTCTGTATAAACACTTATATACATTTCAATAATATGAATGTTTCTTTATAAAATTGCGCAAATAGCCTGTAAATTATTGAACTTTACTCAAATTCTCATTTTGCATAACAGCTTAAAAACCTGCGTGTATATTGCCAAACTTTCAATTTGTTCTGATTTTGCAACCAACGTTGACTTTCTGGCAAAGCCAATGCGATATGTCTCTCCGGACTTTCTATGTGTTCAATATCGGCCAACAACTAATACGATGTCATATTTAATCATATATAAGCGAAAAATTAGGCACCAAGAAGACGCATAGGTTAGTAAGTGCAGGTTGAAGCGAGAAGGTCGAATATGATTAAATAAAAACATGATGATTTTAAAGGATAAACGACGTTGTTTCATTAATTAAATGTGACGTCGTATTAGTTGTCGGCCGATATTGAACACGTAGGAACATGTCAGCATTGACTTCACCGGAAAGTCAGCGTTTGTTGCAAAATCAGAATAAATTGAAAGTTTGAAAATTTACTCGCAGATTTTTAAGCTGGTATGCAAAATGAGAATTTAGGTAGAGTTCTGCAATTTACATGCTATTTGCCCTACAAAATTCTATTTTTATTCTCACAACAAATTTGTCTAAAATAAATTCTAATCCGAACTCAACTATATGAAAAATTTATTTTATAAATATAAACAAAGCTAGCAAAAGATTTAAATTTCTTTTTAAAAAAGCAACGAGAACTAAATTTAGATTTGAGAGAGAAAAATGTATGAATTTATGGAAAATTGTAAAATTAAACACATTTTTCTTAATATAATTATTATATTAAAAAATAGTTATTATATATAATAATTAAAATTATACATATAATAATTAGAATAATACTCACTCCGTTCATGAAGAGTGTTCTACTTTCCTCTTTTGACAAAAAATCCTCATAATTCAACCCTCACATGATCGGGTGTCAATACTCCACTTACACAATTCCTCTCACTTTTTATTAAAACTCGTGTCATCCATAAAGTAAAATATTCTTTATAGACGGATGGAGTATATAAAAAAAATATTATTTTAATTAATATATATGAAATTACAAATCCCGGGGGATCCATTGCCCCTCCACCCCTGATTGCAGCTCCCATATAACTAGATGTATATCAGATACTCCGTAGATTGTAATTATTCTCAATTGATACAATTATCTAACTAAACTTAAGAAATCGGCAGCATGATTTGTGGAAGAGATTATGATGTCAGACTGCTATAACTTTGGACTTAGCTGTCTGATTATGACTAAACCCGTGTAATTAGCCGAAAATATGATACCGTCAGATTTTCTTAATGCAATTAATTTGGCTTCCTTTCCAATCAGCCAAAATTATACTATTCCTATATTTCTACCCCACTGTTCCTCCTTATATAACATTCTCAGACCCACTTATATGTTATTGTCTATAGAATTATTAAATTAATATTTTTTATTAGATTATAGAATTGACCACACAACTAAGACAAGAAAATTAAAATGCATAATCCCTGCAAGACTATTATTAATTACACAAAGTATATTGTACATGCATTTTAAAGTGTCATTTATGATGAAGAATATAATTTATTTATTTTTTATAACTAAAAAGTGTCATTAATAGAAAAGAAAAATATCATTGTACACACATACATTGGTGCATATCATCCGTACAAGAGACCACCTCTACTAATTAAAGTTCTAACTTACCAAAATTTTGGAATAAGCTTTTTTAATACTCCCTCCGTCCCTTAATTATTGGTGCATTTTTTTTCGACACGAGAATTAAGGAGAGTTGAAAAAGTAGTGTAAAGTTGTATAAAGTAGTGATAAGAAAATCCCAATTCTATTCTGGCTCCACCTCATATTACAACAAATATCGCAAAAATTTTTGGGCACAGAATTTAAGGAGTTAAAACAAAAATAGTGATAAGAATATATATTATTTAAAGTTGTATATTGAATAAAAGTGTCTTCAAATATAAATGACTCAAGCTAATTGGGACGGCTTAAAAAGGAATACGACTCAAGCTAGTTGGGACGGAGGGAGTATATTTTTAAGCGACCTATGTCGATCGTCAGCAAAAATAATAAATAAATAAATAAAATAAAAATCACAAAAGAGTCAGTCGCCACCATAATAGCGGGTGAATTTCTTTTTGCTCAAAAAACTCAATAACACATGAAAGATAGAAAGATAGAAGAAAGAAATATATGTTAATGAGTCCATTAGTAAAGGTTAGAAAGAACCGAATTTGTACAGCAATGAAAATCCCGAAGACTTAAAAAAGTCCTAAAACCAAAAATATTATGTGATGGACACAACACAGCAACGAAGAGAAGAAATGTACCAAGCAGCTTTCTGGGTTTAACATTCTGATGCTGACCTCAACGAAGAGAGAGAGAGGGGAAATGGAAATGGCAAAAAATAAATAAAACATTAGCTCTGTGGAGACGCCGGTCTCTCATGCCACCCTCGTTACTTGAAATCTTTACATTATGGCATAACTATGCTGCAGCCTGCAATAGATGAAAACTCTTAGACTAACTAACCATCAAACTCATTGGGTGGTAAGATCCATACACAGAATGCATATGAACTGAGTAACTGGGAAGGACGTCAACAAAGCAAGAAAAGAAAAGTCATATGTGAAACAGGGAACCAAGAAAGCTGCTAAACTGTTGTGAAGTGCATCCTACAATAACTAGCAGACATAACAAGCTAGTCCCATGAGAAACTTTACTGGCAATAATCATGTGTCATTGTCAGAGAGAGTGGAGATTTATAACATGGACTGACTGCATTATCAAACATATTACTTGTGATCCCATAGATGGTGAAAGACATTTATATGGGTATCCTTTCAACTTTTCAAGGATAAAGCATTTCGTTAATGAAATTATGGCAGGCTGAGCATACTTGTAAATACATGGTCCAAAAGGAAATGAGAGAAGGGGGTGCTAGGAGGGTAAGAATGTTGTGACTAAATTGCTTGCAGCAGATCAGATTTCAAGCATATGTGACAAATGATACTAAAAGAAATGCTCAGAAACCACGATGATGCCCCTGACAGTAAAGAATTCTAACGTCGAGAAGAACCCCTTAGGCAGTAGAGGGCGAGACTATCATCCATCAAATGATAAAGCACAATGCTAAGAATTGCACTCAGATATATGGTGACCTAAAGTAGCCACAACCGTTTGAGGTCTCAAAACTTCAAAAGTAGATACTGTAGATTAAATATATATCACATGGATACTTTTAAATAAGGAAGTGCCAACATGCTAACCAGAATTCTCACATTACCGAATATCACTGAGATACTCTATTGTAATGGTTTAATTTACATAAAATATTTTTGAACATGTTACTATATATGATAAAATCTACTTGCAGAATTCAAAGGTTAAACGAGAAACATGAGACATCACTACCTGGCATCACATTTGTGAACCCAGAAAGCCCAAGATTTAACAAGTGAAGATCATGCTAAGTCATTATGTGCTAATATAATGCAACATGATTCCCATTTCTAATGGGTTCTAAAGCAAGGGCATTTTGAAGTATCAAGAGTATATGAAAATTGCCCTTATTGTGGGCCCGGAACAAGTTTTCACAGATCAAATGATAAAAAAGGAAGATCATGACCTTTTCGTGCATTTGATTGTGTGTTTAGCTCATCTGAGAGACACTAAAGCATCTATTCTGAAAGAGCTTCCACTGTATTCTTTCAAGCAATAACTTCATCAAATGGAGCACTGAATGTGCTAATATTATGCTTATGCGAGGAGTGTTGGAATCATTTATTCTTTAGTTGGTTTTGACAGAGAATTTAGTGTGTTCTTATTTCAAATCTCACAATCAAGCATGAGTTGCTTATGCTACCCGAATAAGCAGAATTGATTTCCACTAATAAGCCTGAAAAGAGGACGATATAAAGGTGGCTGTAAATATCCGATAGATATGAAGTTACACTTGGATTACTTATGCAAAAGTGATTCCTATCAAGTTCTAATTAAAAAGTTGTGCTAGGACTATTCTTAATAATCCTGCACATCCTATATTTCTTCTGTTTCTTACCTTTAGCATCTTATCTACCTAGCAAAAGGTCAAATCAATTAAAGCAATTGTTTTCTTCCACTGAAACAAAACAAGATATTTCTTTAATAAAATACCCTGCCGAATATTTTTAAAATTAACATAACTTTTACTTCAACAGACTTACAAACCATCTCAACGGAAAAGGAAAAATTTGACATCTATAGTTAAAATTTCTATCTTGCAAACCATGACCTAACATTACTTCCTTTCCTCTACTTTTTCTTTTTCCCAACACAACTTGCCCCAGTGCGACTCTTCCCAGATCCTGCATATGCTAACCAAACATTGCCTAAAATTCTATTTCACTACTCTATCGGTATAAAGCATCAAAATTTGATTACTACTATAGAGCATCAAAACTAAGGTTCTAATACTCTTACTCCTATATATCAATTACAAATGTCAATTGGAGTAGATATCAGACAGAATCTACTTCAGAAGATATTCAGATATATGTAAATATAGCTTTGGTCTATTATGTTTTCAATGCTCAAAATCCAAATAGCTTATGGGCCATGGCCACTGGCCAGTCTGAAGCTACTTGGAGAGGCATAGAATTGAAGAATGTAAGACTTCAGACTAATGCAAAATCCAAGAAAATAGAATAAGCGATCTAAGACAACCATTAGACACCTAAGAAAATATGAGGTTTGTGAGGCTCACATATCACTAATTACAAATTTCAGCATATAATATAAACCATGAAACCAAAGAGGAAATGAATTAAAAAAACAGGATATTACCTTCAAAGATGACAACCAGTAAGAAGGCTACAGTCACCAAACAGGCAAGAAGATTAGTTTTTAGTGATGATGCCTTCTCCTTTTTCGCTTTCCTCAAAGTCCCACTTCTTTCAATCTTTCTACGTTTCAACTTGAGCTCAGTGATTTCCTTCAACAACTTTATGTCAGAAGCATCCAATAAAGGACCCCTAGGAGGACGAGGAGGCTTTGATGGCTTTGTAGAACTCTGCTTCTTAGGCTTTTCTTCATCTCCTTTCATATGCCCAACCTGTGCATATCTCCCCAACTGCTCCTTGTTCTTGGCAGGAATTTCATCAGAATTTATAAATTTTTCATATGAACACGAACAGTCTTCATCGCTTGTACATTCGCTTAGTGACTCAGATCTGATTATCCCACTCCTAACCCTACCCAATAGCCCTTTTGAATTCGCATAACCAAAGGCCTGATTTTTGCTCACATCTTCCTCACTCGTTGTTCCTCCACTCTCTAAGTCAATGTCTAAATCTAAATCGCTGCCACTGGAAACCTGACTCATACCCCAAAACCTCTTTATGAAGTTAACAGGCTGAAACAGCAGTAAATAGAATTATATCCAACAGTCCGAAATGTCGTCCCTTTCACAAATGCAATCTCTCAAAATTACGCTAAGGTAGATGCAAAAGCTAGTAGATAAATCTTTGCTAGTAACAAGAGCTCGCATCATTCATATGTTCCCTTTGAATCTGCCATGTGGTCTTTGCACTTAGTGTCCTGCCTTCAAGAACATAAAACATGTTAAGAATAGTCCGTGCAACTAATGCAGGTATCAGAAAATCATCTCACACTAAAACTTCTCAAGTAACATAGTTCCCAAATTAAACCCCAGTGCTATGTAATAGGATGATCATGAAACCTAATATTTAAATTTTTGACCAAGGACTAAAATATATATAAGCAATTAAGCAGCTTGGAACTAAGAAAACAGCTTCGCGCTATGTAATCTAACCATTAGTAGCATATCCCTGTACTGGAAAAACAATTCAACATTTCACCTTCGAAAAGGATAACCTAAAATATGTTTCCTCATGAATTAGATGGAACTCCAAAACGCTTTCCCACATTACCTCAGAAATCAAATCATGTACAACAGAAAAAAGCAAACAAGTAATTGAGACAGAGAGAGTGTGAGGAAGCGATATGATAGAGAATCCGAAACATGGGCATTCAGCCTCCATTGGCAACAGAAATTGAGAAGGATTTTCAGTACAGAGATAAAAGGCATATAAGAATAGCATGAAGAGCCACTTAAGGTTGCGAAAAACAACGGGAACAAGATTAACATACCTTTGAAATTGTTACACAAAGCAAATTGAAGAAGAAATGGGAAGGAAGAAATGCCCAAAGTTTGGAGTGTTGGGGGTTTGATGTGGTCAATGCTCTTCTTTTATTTCTTCCATTAAACTGCTTGTTTGTTTTTTGTATTCTAGCGAACTTGGATTCATCTATACATTTATTTTATTTTATTTTTCGTTAATTGCTGCTAACTAGATCTTATTTTCATATTTGTAGTAATTTATCCTTTAATGATGCTCTAATATTATTTTCAAACTGAAAATCAGTCGAACAGTAAATATTTTTACGCGGCCAGGGCGCAAGTATATTCTTCTTTTCAAGTATATTCTGATTGAGTTTGTCGAAAAAGGCCAACACATTCATTAAAATTCTTTTATAGTACATTTGAAGAAAAGACAGTTTTGAGGACTGGCAAGAAGAAATACTTTACCAATATGCTTCCCAACTTTTGGAATCAATTTATTGGCTTTTTTTTGGATTAAATTTTACATAATTTGTATTTGATCATTTTCTTATTTCATCCATCAAACCATGCTAACTGCAGTGCTGGACCTTTACACTAACGTTTTGCATAATTTATGCAACCTTATTACTCCCTTCTCCCACTAAAAATATTGTTTAATGTTAAAGTGAAAAAAGGATAAAGTGAGTGGAGAAAGGGTCTCACTTTATTGTAACGGATCGACTCGGGCTACATCCCATTAAAAAATGCACGGCGGCATCTCGAGAACTCGTGTATGGTGGTTCGTCGGATCAATTTGACGAGTACTTGCGGATTGCCGAATCCACCGGACGGGAATGCCTCAATAAATTTTGTCAAGGCGTCATTGCTGCATTTGGTGACGAGTATTTGAGGCGGCCGACGGCGAACGACGTTGTTCGGCTCATCCAGATGCACGAAGCCAAACACGGTTTCCCCGGAATGCTCGGCAGTATCGACTGCATGCATTGGGCATGGAGAAATTGTCTAGCAGCGTGGAAGGGTGCACACTCAAATTACAAAAAGGGATGTCCGTCCGTCATCCTCGAAGCTGTCGCCTCCACCGATCTTTGGATTTGGCATGCCTTTTATGGCGTCGCGGGCTCCAACAACGACATTAATTTGTTGAATCAGTCCAATGTGTTCAACGACTACTTGAGGGGTATGTCGCCGGCGGTCAATTTCATGGTGAACAATACGCCGTACTCAATGGGCTACTATCTCACTGACGACATTTATCTGAAGTTGCCAACTTTCGTGAAGGCTTTGCCGTGTCCGCCGGAGCCGAAGAGACAACTTTTCGCGCAAAAGCAAGAGTCTGCGAAGAAAGACATCGAGCGGGCCTTCGGAGTTCTCCAAGCACGATGGGCCATCATACGAGGAGCGGGAAGGTTGTGGTACATCGAAAACTTAATTGAAATCATGTTAGCATGTATTATTATGCATAACATGATAATTGAAGATGAAGGCCCGGGTGTCGAGAATTGGGAGGAAGATCATGCGGCGAGCTCTTCGAGTAGTTCGCCTCAATTTACACAAGGTGTTCCTACTGCCTTTGCCCAATATATGTAGCGAAATGCCGAGCTCCGCGATGCAAGACAACATCTCAAACTCGAACACGACATGATCGAGGAAATTTGGGCACGTTTCGATCCTAGAAATTAGTTTTTTATTTTATTTTCCAAAGATTGTATTGTAATTTTTTCCAATATTAAATACAATTTATTTATTTTAATAGTTTAAATTTCAATTATTTAAAAACAAAAATTAAAAATAAAAATAAATATAGAGACCTCCAACCCTCCAAAATGGAGGTCTCCAATGCAGCCAAAGTGGTCTCTAATAAATTATTATTACTTTTTTGCAGAGACCTCCATGTTGGAAGTCTCTGCTGTAGCGGCCCGGTAACCCACCCTATGCGGATTTACCGAACTGCCACTGTGGGACTCGAAAAAGTACCACATTTAAATTTCTAAAATTTTTTATAAACGCGCGGAAGACTTAATAATTAAACATAGGGATTTTATAAAGAAAGTCGATAGAGGTGATTACATAATTTTGGAAATAAAATTATCTTAGTAAAATATTACATAATCAGAGTTAACCAAATCCAGGAGTCGTAAAGGTTGCTGTGACATAAAATTTTTCATACTTAGCCATATTACACATTAAAAGACAAGCATTGAGAGTAGACACGACCCTAGCACAGTTTCAACGTCCCGCTCCATCCTCGCCAACGTCATCACCTGAAAACATTTGAAATAATTTTGGGCTAAGTACTTGATGTACTTAGTGGGTCATGCCAACAGAAATAGTCAAGTAATACCAATATGACGTAATATACTCAGAAATTAGTATACTAGCATATGACACATTTTATATATATAGATAAAGATATTTTCATCCTGGCATACTTAACGGCCATATAATATAAAGTTCATTCAAGTATATTCGCTCTGGACACAAAGAACATGTCCTACATTAGAGTTGATCCACCTCGTAGGTCATCACTACTCTAATTTGAGTGTACACAATAAATTCATATATACCTTCTACTCCCACACCCTTATATCTTCAAATAATCATAATAAACTCAACCGTACGTATCGGCGAGCCACGAATAATACCAATAAGTCATTCAAAAATAGTTTTAAATAATACTTGACATTTTATATAAAATAGAGTTTGAATTAGTAAATAACAAATGTAGGAAATATACTAGTAACTTGTCGGACGATTACACTTAAATAGAAAAATAGGAGAATGAAAATACAAGGAAATAACACGAAATGGAAATTACAAAAAGAATTAAAACAAAACCGTAGTAAAACAAATAGCCGAGTCGAGGAAGGCATCTTTCCACAAGACGAGATACGCCCCGGTAGTGCTCTCGGTTTAGGCGTGTCGTCTCCAAAGATAAAACGGCTTCGTCTCGACGG
>JAYJMF010000020.1:1903575-1916656 GCA_036873715.1 Salvia sclarea
CTTGATCTTCAGCAAACTAATCTAAAGACCAAAACATGTAGGTCTTATAAAAATAATTCTAAGGCAAAATTAAAAAGGTTTTGGGATCATTAAAACAACTTAGTTCATTACATATATTTTCCCAACAAAATGATCCCCGTCGAATTTCGACTGGCCATAAACTAGTTGGAATATAAAACTATTAATTAACAAATTTATTCAGAATTACTTTCTGGAAAAAAAAACGCCAAGCTTAATGGCTTGATCTTAGAGCTAAGCCCAATTGGTTGGGCTCTGATTGCTGTTGGGTTTCGGAATATTAATATTTTTTTATGTTTGCAGTAAATCTTTTTTCGATTAGTACCATGCTCATACATAAATGATAAGACCTATTAATGTGAATAACGAAGATTAATAATAATAATAATAATAATAATAATAATAATAATAATAATAATAATAATAATAATAATAATAATGGCATCTAAAAAATATAAAAGTATAACAAATTCCTAATGTCATCTTGGGGTGACCTAGTTGATACAATCATACACTGCTATAAGAAATGTTATATACTTTTTGCAAAATAAAATAAGATCATTGTTTAAAAGAAAGAAAGAAAAAAATGAATGTTTATATTCAAACTTGACTTTAGATAGCCTTCGAATTGTTTGATAAATAGTTTTTTGATAATATTCTACACAACTACACCTTTGTATAAATATAAAGAATTTTGATGCGATTCACAATTAGTCAAGTATGTCCATTTTCTAGAACTAAATTAATAATAAATAGATGGGTGAGGGAAATTATTGGAGACATATTATTGTGGTTGGCATCACTTCCACAATTTCAAAGATTTTTGGGCATCACTCTCTGAACCAGCTAACATTGACCTAAACCACAAACTACAATGACTCATTTGTTTTGTTATCTAAAATGAGTGATGTTGCATCCTTTTGCAAAGTCTTTCTTCTCAACCATTCTTTCCATGCATTTATAGTTCCCAAATATATGATAAATATTCCATTTGTCTCATTCAAAATTATTTTTCAATTTGGACCCTCCTATTTAAAATGTCCGACTATAGAAGTAGATAAAAATATTTACGGATCATATCCCCTTTTCTAAGTACACTCAAGTGAGATGGGAAGAGTATATATAATATTCTATTTTATTACTATTATTACATATGTTGCACTACTTGCCAACTTCATTATCATAAAGAGTATATATAATATTCTATTTCAAGTCATATGTATAGGTCATGATTGGATTTAACCAACTAAAAAAAGTATGTTCAACTTATTTCCTTTTATTTGTGATTTTACTGGTTGCATATTAGGAGTATAATAATAATAGAGGTAACTCTAACGATTTGTGAATATCTGGATCATCCCAAAAACAAAATAAAACAAATTTCAAATATAATATTCATTTCAATAACCTGGCATGTAACACTGCACCACTAGCATAACGTTTGCCTATTTTTGACACGTGTAGCATTTAGTATGACAAGACCACCAATTTTGTTACATATCCGTAATAAGAGAAAAAAAACTACAAATATTATAAAATAAAATATCAAATGTATGCTATCCTAAATACGATAACTATCACTTTACACTCAAAATTTTATTTGTTTTATACTGACGCATTCCTTTATTGATCCCAAACTTTTTTTTATTGATGTGGCTGATCTAACAATAGCACATATAAAAATAAATAATAAAATAACTTAGATATCACTACACAGTACTTTTATATGCATTGGACGAACTACGTCAAAATTCTGGAAGGTTGATGCAAATAATTTTAATACGATATTAGTAGTTAAAGATGAAATTAATATTCTGAATAATTCCTAATAGTTTTAATGAAAATTAACAAATATAATTTAATGTCTAAAGTGATACTTACACTTAAACATGATAATCACAAAATTCACAATAATATCTAAAAATCAAAAGATCCCAAAATTGGTTAAAAAAAAGTATGAGCGATCATAACATTTCTCCAACCTTATAACTTATGAGTAAAGGAAAAAAAATCAACATAACATATATATCTACATTGTAAAATTCTAATAATTGCATTTACCATCATCTATTCCATCTACACTAATTCCACATTTAATTTCACAAAATCCTATCACGCATTAATAATTAACCACCGAAAAAGAAAAGAAAAAATCATGTATTCTCACTCACACAACCATTCTTGATCGAGTCCTCCACCGCCGCCGCCGCCGCCGCCGATGACGGCGAGCTCCTCCAGCAGCCGCTCGATCTCGCGGCGGAGGTCGTCGGTGGGGAGGCGGCGGCGGCAGCAAGGGCAAGTATGCCTCTTCTTGAGCCACCGCAAAATGCAAATCCAATGAAACAAATGCTTGCATGGCAACTCACACACATTCCTCCCTTCCTCCATCTCCTCCCTACATATCGCACACTCCTCCCCGCCGCCCGCCGCCTCCGACGGCAGCGCCACCACCGCCACCGCCGTCGCCGGCGTCGGCGACTTTTCCTCTCCGGCGCCGGCCATCAATCCGACCAAATTGTAGCACCGCCGCACGGAATCAATGAATTGAATTAGGGCATCGCCGGCGGAGAAGCCGCCGGAGGTGGAGAGGCGGAGGACGGCGCCGGCGGCGTAGTCGGCGAGCATGGCGCGCCACCGTGCCGGCGGGGCGTCGAGGAAGCCCCGGTCGTGGTGGTGGAGCTCGCAGAGGAGGAGGAGGAGGAGGACGGCGTCGAGGTCGCGCAGCCGCATTCCGGCGGCGGGCGCCGGCGCCGGCGCCGCCGTGAGGTGGCGGAGGAGGGCGAGGTTGGAGAGGAGGTGGCGAGCGATGAGGAGGGACTTGTGGTGGAGGGAGAGGGATTGGAGGCGGCGGAGGGTGAGGGAGAAGAGGGCGGGGGAGGAGAGGAGGGCGGCGAGGCGGCGGAGGTGGCGGCGGAAGAGGGCGGAGATGGAGTGGGAGAGATGGGAGAGATGGGGCGGAGAGAGAGTGGAGAGGGCGGCCATGATTATGGCATCGGTGGAATTCATGTAATTTGCCATCATAGAATAATGTTACACAACCATGTAATGAGTTTTTATGTTAGGGGAAAAAAGGGTGTTTGACTATAATGAGAAAATAAGTATATTATTCACATTTTTTAGACCACGTAAGCACCGACATATAACTATCAATATCCCATCTCTACATGCTACAAAAAAGATAATAAGTATTAATGTTTGATAGAAAAATTAGGATGTATCAATATTATAGTATAGTGAGGAAACTTTAAGGTACAATTCTTCAAGTACCTATAAATTATTAAAATATTTAAAAATTTATAAGTTAGAAAGAGAATTCTAAATTTAGAGGTGAAATCATAATTAAAGAGAAAAAATTGAAGAAAAATAAAATTAAAAAGGTATAAAATAATAATATTAAATCATTATAAAATAATTTTGGTAAATTAATTGTTGCTTATAAGCTTGTGAAAAAATAAATTAGGATTGAACAACTTTTTTTTTGAGAACTTATAAGCTCTTGGAGCTTTAAATTCATACCTATAAATTGTTGAAAAACTTATTTTATCAAATACTTGCAACAATTTATATAAGATCTTTTAAGAAGTTTATAAGCTTAAACCAAACAGCCTCTAAGACACAATTTATACAACAGCATCTTCTTGTATTTCATTAAATCATATTTGCTTGATTTGTTTTAAGTACTATTATATTTATCAGCAAAAGAAATAAGGAGTAGTAGATTTTAGGAGTAGTAGATTTTAGGGAAGTGTAATAGATTCTTGTAGTAGTAAAGTGGCAAAAGATATCGAAAAATATTTGATAGACGAGGAATGTTCTTGAAAGCAAACATCAGATCCAAAGCTATGGACATAAATATATTATAACCAAAAAAAGGGAAGCAAACATGAGCCCCACTTAAATTTACAGCTTAACACACTTTCCATTTCAGGAACACCAATTATCTTGCAAGATTTCAATTCCCTTTTCGATATAAACTCAAACAAATTCACAAAATAAAAGCAAAATTAAGTATGAAATGAATAATATGCAAGATTTAGTTACAATAAGATTGAACCCATGAGGGGTCTAGGGCCGACGCCCCTCACGATTTGGCCACGGCCCGTTTGCAAGCTATTGCACAGCAAGGGTTCAACGAGGATAAAGATTATCGCGATATCAATAGTGAAGTGCACAAGAGTTGTACACATTTGGCAAAATAGATGCATTATTGAGCATGGAATGTATGATTAACAATTGTGTGAAAATAAATAAAAGCATTGGAACTTGAGGTGATGGAGTAACATGGAAGGGAGTGTCTGGAAATGTTTGGCTCTTTGTCCTGAACTTTGTGTCCAGTTACACATTTTTCTACTTTTCATTCCATATGTTTACTAAAACAAAAACCAACAAATCACAAGAAAATAAAAAAATTGAACAAGTTGGCCCATGTATCTATCTACTCAATGTATTTCATTGGTCCTACAAAGTGTATTAGGGAAACAATAATGCAGATTGCACTCGTCGATTTTCTTGGGATTGGGCAGTAGTGGGAGATAGGACTAAGATCATAAAAGCTCTACGTGTTGAGTCGGATTTGGTGTGTGGTGGTTCGACGTCTTGTATGGACAACGGTTTAACTTACCATTTTCGGGCGTATCATAAAAGGCTATGCAGCAATACTAGTTGGATTGTGAAGCAGAAGATTGAGGAAACACTTTAATGAAATGGCTAGTAGGCTGGTGTTGATTTGAGCAACGACCTAACGTGGGACCAACACGATTGATGAATTAAGGGGCAAAAAGGTAAAAGTTATGGGCCAGTGAACCTTTTCTCCTGTTAATGTATATGTTGCTGTGAGAATCCTAGGTTACTGTAATGATAACAGTTGATTAAAAGAAAATTTGTGATCTAAGTCTAATTGCAAATCTAGGTAGCATAATATTCTCACAAGCTAAGCCTCAATGGCTTGAGCTTTGATCCTAACTGGTAGTATTCAAGCAAATACATGGCTTGCGACGATCTCCAGTTCCCGTTTTAAAGGAAAAAAGATCATGAAGTTCCTATACTCCATCGTCTCTAGAGGCGAAAAGGTAAGAAGAGTAGAAGACACAAGTAGCAGCTAGACACAAACTAAAACATTCAAGTAGATAGTATGCTTACTGCTCGACTTTTTTTTGGTTTATATATCAAGAATTGAAGAGCTTAAGTCATGCCTCAATCACAGGATTCAAAAATCATGAACAGGAAGCAAGAAGAAACTCAATTATTATTACTCACCAAATTACTGAGGCTAAAACTTTTTGGGGTGATTTCATTAAAAATTAACCAATTCAAGGAAATGGACAAGATACCTCATGGATGCATCAATCATCATCGAGTGCACGAGCCATGCTCTCGGACTAGGCCTTTCGATACTTGTTTGTTGTTACAGTAACCCCTGTCGAAATCTTGCTGGTAGACACGGTTGCATATTTATCTTCTAGCTTCCCCTTAACTAGAAATCTCGATTTTGTAATGACTATCCTCAAACAATCATCATATTCCTTCCTTAGCCACCAACTTTGGCAACTAACTTCACAAAATTTTGTCAGTTCTTCCATTCATAGCTGGGCTCACTGTTGTTATTGTAGCTCTGTTCAATTCTCACTAGCAGACACCGTTACGTTTCAAACTTGTTCCAGCATCCAGGAGTTCCATTCATCAGTGAACTAGGAATCTCTAACTCCCAATAACTTCCCTCATCAAATTCGCTGATCATCATATACCTTCTTTAACAACCAAAACTTCAGCAAACTAATAGTTAGAAAACTTTATCACTTCTTTTGTTCATAGCACTTCCTCGCATGAAGCCTCCAGAGGTTTCTACTCGGCTACTACCAGCAACTTTCTTAAATCCCCTCTTCGCCAATCTCTCTCTCACACTCTCGGCCTCCTCCCACCTACCAGCTTTCGAATACAAATTCGCCATAATAACGTAATTGGATGGGTTTTCGGGCTCCAATTCAAATAAATGATCACAAACAAACTTGGCAAGCTCAACGTCACCAGCCTCCGAAGCCCCACTAAGCAATGCACCCCAAACTGGAGCCGTAGGTTCAATAGGCATTTGCTTCACGAATTCTACTGCTTCAGAAAGCTCACCTGCTCGGCTCAGGCATGCAACCATACAAGCATAATGATTCGCCAAAGGCTGAATTCCATACTTCGGCAGCAAAGAATCAAATATCTCCCGAGCTTCGTCAACTAGGCCAGCATGAGCACAAGCAGCCAAAACAGCAGTAAATGTGACAGGATCCGGCTTTATCTTGCTGTTTAGCATCTCCTCGAATAGGCTAAGTGCCGTGTTAGGATCTCCATGAGCTCCATATGCTGAGATTATCGCAGTCCAAACTATCACACTCCTATCCTTTGCAAGATCAAAGATTCTCTGCACTCCCTTCAGAAATCCAAGTTTAGCATATACATCTATCGTTGCAGTAACCACATAGATATTCCTGTCGTAGTTGTGTTTAACAGCATAAGCATGGAGTTCTTTTCCTACTTTCAAATTTGACACAAATGGAACAGCTGGAAGTATACTTGAAAGTGTCACACCGTTAGGCTTCAAACCGCAATCTTGCATTTCGCGAACTAGATCCAAAACTCTATCATACTGATTGTTCTGAACACTACCCGAAATCACAGCATTCCAAGCACTCAAACCCGGTTTCCTCATTTCCCTAAACACCCTCATCGCTTCCTCGACAAATCCATTCACCATGTAACCAGATATAATCGTTCCGTAAGTTATCTCATCCTTCTCACTCATCTCCTCAAAAAGCTCCCTAGCATAGTCCAAGCTACCGCATTTCGCATAAACCCCAACAATCGAATTACAGAGTGAAAGGTCCATTTCAATCCCGTTTTCAATCAAGTATTGATGCACTGCCATTCCAGTAACAAGATCACTCGACTGCGCACACGCCTGCAAAACGCTGACGGCTGTAACCCCATCCGGCATCACATCTCCCAAATCCAGCATCCTCCTATACAAATCCTTGCATTCCTCAAAGAATCCAGCTTGCGCATAGCCCGAGATCATCGAATTCCAAGACACCAAGTCTCTCTCAGGCATTTCATCGAACAATTCCCTCGCGGAAGCCACATCGCCACACCTCGAGTAGTAAGTCACCAACCCATTCCCGACGAATACATCCGAATCAAACCCCAATTTAACCACATAGCAATGCACAATCCGAGGCGGAAGAGGGCCGTTCAACGCCACCTCCGACATCGATTTCAGCACACAACTCAATGTAAAGCTATCCGGCTTGACATCCGCCAAATCGGAGCGATCGCCATCAGCCCCTCGAGCCAGCAGCGAGGTGAAGAGCTGCAGCGTGCGGGCGTGGTGGTTGTGCACGGTGCAGGCGATGAGAAGGGCGTTGTAGGCGAAGGTGTTCTTGCGGGGAATTTGGTCGAACACGTGGCGTGCGCGGGAGATTTGGCGCGTTTTGGAGTAGAAAGCGATGAGCTTGGAGGCGAGGTAGTTATCGGCGGTGGTGGAGGAGAGGATGAGGCGGGCGTGGAGCTGCTCCGCCTGGCGCGTGAGGCGGCGATCGGTGCAGAGCTGGATGAGGCGGCCGTAGAGAGTGAAATTGATGGCGTAGCCATTTGGGCGGGGCAATGGCGGTGTGACTGTCATTCAAATTTTTGCAATGTTAATTAGATTGAGATTGAGATTTTTTCTCAAAAGGATTCAAACAAAAAATATCGCTCTTAAAATTAAAAAAAAAAAAATCAATTTTTTGGATCTTAGTTTTATTTTCACTGGCATTTGTGTGCGATGCACGGAAATATTTTAGGTTCAGTGTTTGTATAAAATAAGTGTTATATATCTATTATTATGTGGAAAAAATAAAATTACAATGAAAAATAATATTTCCTTATAAATAATTATAACATCTAACAATTCTTTTATTTTAAAGAAATAGTTATCTAACAAAATCATTATGCTTCCATACTTTTAAGATATTGCTTCTCATACGTTACATTTTGATAATATTTATGTAGTTTGGCGATAATGTTTTAAAATACTACAATGTTAGTCCTTGATTTAAGGCGAAAAATCACTTAGAAAATAAAATTCATAAGTTAATTATTTTAAATATAATTTTTACATAGTTCATATCAAATTAAAACTTGTGCCACAATCTTAAATTCAAGAATCATATTGTATAATTTATAAACGAAATATGATTTTTGTTTCTTGAAGAAAAAATCTATATAGAGAGAGAAAGAATTAGTAGTTTTTTTATCCCCACTCATGATTCGAAAAATATGGTAAAAAAAACAATCTAATCAAATTAATTTAGTCAGACGCACAATACGTTTGATTCGTGTGTTTAGTCAATTTTTTAAGACAAAATAAAAATAAAAACAATTTTCTCCTCCACTAACCGCAAAAGTAGGAAACGTTTGTAATTTAATTTAGTTTAATTGATTTATTCTAATTTTTATATGTATATAATAAGTCATTAATTTTGAAGAAACTACAAAATTGCCATTGAAATCAAAATCAATTTGAAATCACTTTTTCAATTTGGCTCCATATTTAAGTATAGTATAGATAGATGTGAAGTTTGTTAGTGGAAGTTAAGGTTGAAAACATTATACTTAAAGGTACATACTAATTCTTAATTTCTTACTAATTAAGTAAATATTTGATACCAAGCGATAAATCGTCTCCATTTTCCAAAAGCAAGCATGAAATATATGGAAAATGATGACTAGTATAATAATCAAGATTTTGATAACAAATATATATTATTTGATCCCAAAATAGTACCGAATTTGCTCCACACATGACGAATTAAACAAATGATTGATTACTAATATTAACACATCCGTGCAATATCACTTTTTTGCGAGTTGAACGTAAATAATAGAATCAAGTCTAGAGAAAATCATACTCCCTCTGTCCCATTCTTCTTGTCCCTTTTCTTTTGGACACAGAGATTAAGAAAGTGGAATTGATAAGTGTGAGAGAGTATAGTACATATGGGGTCCACATGCTTTTTGTGTGTAATTTTTTGCCAAAAAAAAAAAATGGGACAAGAAGAATGAGACGGCCCAATAAAGAAAGCGGGACAAGAAGAATGGGACGGAGGTAGCACATTATTTCAAATCCAAGAGAATAGCATTAATATTTTGCTGGTGGAGCAAATGAAATTGCACCAGTACTTATTCAAATAAGCCAAAAAAGTTTGCATGGTACCCTGCAGTTATATCAAAATGTAATCAGAACTGTGTGTGTTGGCCTTAGTGGTAGTGGAGTAATGTCCGAGGTCAAAGGTCTTCGATTTGAGTCTCCCGTGATGTGGCCATTTAAACTTCTGCATTAAATTGACCAACAAAGTTGGTCAAAGCAAGAAAAATAAATGTAATCAGAACTCTTTTTATATTTTAATTCGCAGCGAGTAATCCGAACTTCTAATTTTTTTATGATATATGCTAATACCATGTGTTTTGGAAAGGAATGACTATTCCTCGTCTAGATGGAATGCAATAGAAATATGAATCATCATTCCATTCCCACATCCATTTTTATCATACCAAGCACATCCTAAAACTTTTAATTTAGCATATAGTGAGATGATGTAGATAGAAAGATAACTGGTTTTGATTTCTGACTTATTCCAATAGTAAGCATATATATGCATCATGATACATGTTCTAGCTAGTAGTGACATGAATTTTGAAGAGCTGTGAAAGTTAGAAGTGTCACCGACTAAAATTGCAACATATATCTTGTGTGTGATAAATAGCTAGGTAGCTATTGTGCTTGTCATAAAAATAAAAGCATGTCATGCATTAATTTAGTGATACTTGAGGGTGTCATTAAGTTGTTACATTTAAATGTAGTCTTCTTTCCCTTTGCCTCGTGAATTTTCCTGCAGATTTACAAAAGAACAATATCTTCATAATATTGTGATATTTCATGATCACTCATTCAGTTACTGAGAAATTTGTAGTATAAGCAAGACAAAATTATAACAAGGGCAGATTCATTATCTTCATAACTCTGTATCTTCTGATAGCCAGTAGCTACATAATAGATTTTGTTACATATACAGATAATATATAGATCTTCACACAACTCCTCTTTTTTTCACAACAACAATAGCAGCCTTAGGCATTGCTGCAACGGCGACTGCATCCCCCCAGATCACGGTTTCTTCCTTCTTAAGCGACACATCGATAGATCACAGTCAATTCAACATGAACAAACGAAAAGATGTTTGAAAATTCTTAAAATCACAGAAACAGAATCATGCAACTTGTGACAAGAAAGTTGGAAGACCAAAAAACTAAACTATGTTAGCAACTGACCTCAAAATCTAAGATAAAACATTAAACATTAGAGCTAGCTACAACTTATACCTTGCACAATGCGGTCACATACGAAGTTGAAGGTCTTTGTTACCGTCGTCACGTTGATCCTCGATGATCAGTTTAGCTGAAGCCACAAGGGAAGGGCTGCAGTCGATCAACTCGATTGTTTGGAGAGTCGGGATTTCTCCAATTCCGGAGGGGATCTCCTCGAGTTCAGGGCAGTTTTGGATAACAAGGTGACGGAGTCTTGGGAAGTTGGTCTCGTCGGCTTCCCATTTCACCAGGTTTACTACTCTATCAAGTAGCAGGAACTTGAGCGTGCAGAACTCCTGCTGCGTTGCATCCCATTCCCGCGGCTCCCCACCTTCGAACTTGATGGGGAAATCAGAGCTGGATCAAAAAAATTACAAGAGAATGTAAGTTTCTCAAGTTTGTGCAGATGGTAAAGATCAAAGTTAGACGAACTATCTTTAATTCCCAGTTTCTTTACATTGGGGATTCTGTGGAGGAATTCATGGCCTGACTTGAGAGAAGAAAAAGTCTGTAGCTTATCTAGAATGAAGCCACCCAAATGACTCCCATCAAACAAGAAAATTCCTTCATGAAACACCACATGTCTCAACTCTTCCATCTGCAGTAGCTCACGTGGCAGAAAAATAAAGGAAACCGAGCTACCAGAAAAGGCTAAGGTTTGCAAATTGCGCAATCTTGAGATATCAGAAGGAAGACAACGGCGACTATATACAAAGGATAAAGCTAAGTAGCGTAAGTTGAGAATCTGCAGTATTTCTCTTGGGAACTCATCGAACTCTATCTCGAGCAAGTCGAGCACCCTCAATAATCTTACACCCAACAAGACATTAGACACTTTTAAAGCCCATTCATCATTAAGGCATAGAAAAGAACGGGCAAAAGGCATGATAACTGGTGCATAAAAACGATAGATATTTTCATCCTCATCGGATGGATGTATACTCACGCGGCGTATGCCACTACCTTGCTTCCAACCAACGTCTACGAATCTCTGCTCTTCTGCTTTCTTCAAGCAGAGATCCCTCATCAGATCATGCATCCCATAACTCTTTGCTCTCCCATTACACTTGAGAGCTCTTACAGAAACAAGGTTTCTGTCAACAAGAGACTTCAAGCAATCTTCCGCCTCCTCTTCCAAGCTTTTTTCTCCATTTGATTTCAGAAATCCCTCGGCAACCCATAGCCTTATCAGTCTGGAGGCCTTAATCTCATAATCCTCAGGAAAAGCTCCCATGTACAGGAAACATGGCCTCAAGTGAGTCGGCATGTGGTTATAACTTAAAGACAATATATCAGAGAACTGCCCATCTGATTCAGCTATTGCTGCTCTTACATCATTTGCAACATTCTCCCAAACATCTTCTGACATGTCGGCTTTGGATAAGAGCCCTCCAATGACACAGATGGCAAGGGGAAGTCCCCCACAGTTTCTTGCGATGTTTCTTCCAATAATTTCTAATGCAGCAGAGCAATCCTCTTCATCTCCAAATGCCTCCTGACGAAGTAGATTCCAACTTTCCGACTCGTCCAACAATTGCATCTCATGTTGTTTACTATGAGAGTTTGCATGTTTGGCTACCTCCGATTCCCTAGTGGTGATCACAATTCGACTCCCGTTAATGTTGTCTGGGAAATACATCCTGATCTCATCCCAGAATTGACTGCTCCATATATCGTCCAATACAATCATGTATCTTCTACCGTACAATCTCTTATACAACAAATTTTTTAACTCATCAGCTCCCTTTTGCATATGTTGGTCACATTCTTTTCCAATTATGCAACGAAGAAGGCTTAAGATGATTGCTTTCATATTGTACTCATGTGAAATTGTGGCCCAAGCGTGAGCATATTCAAAGTGCTCAACAATGGATGGATCTTCGTAAAGTTTACGAGCAAGAGTGGTTTTACCTATCCCACCCATACCAACAATGGGCACGATCTCCAGCTTGCTCTGCATCCCCATCACTCGGTCCTTCAACATGCTAAGATCTGCATCAATTCCCACCACAGCTTTGGACTGCACCGAATCTTCATGAACGATGCTCTTGGAACTTAGATTATGCGAGAATGGCACGCCACTTGCTGAACGGCCAGTTGACAACATCTTTTCCATGATGAGCTTCATCACTTGTTCCATTACAGAATCAAGTTCCTGCATCACTTGTTGTAGATCTCGTGTGGAAAAAGTCAAGCTCACGCCTTCAGGGTTGGAAATCATTTGATGAACCTTGTGAGATTCAGCTTCAGGGTTGGAAAGCATTTGATGAACCATGTGGGGTTCAATCATGTCTTCTGTTTTAGGATTGCAGATTTGTTGAAGCTTGTACACCATTTTTTTGAGTAGAGATTTGGGTTGGGATTTTTTGCGATCAAGAATCACATCTCCATCTCCTGGCCTTGAAAGCATTCTGTCGATCATATGTGATTCAATCATATCTTCTGCTTTATGTGTTTCATCACGAATCACATCTAGCCTCGAAAGCATTTGGTCGGCCATATGTGATTCAATGATATCTTCTGCTTTATGTGCTGCATCTCTGATTTCACTCTCCAAACTTTCTATGTTGGAGAGTGAAGTTTCTTCAAAAATCTGCTGCAGAGAAACAGATTTTTCAAGGAGGGATTGGAGTTGTGCTTTGTTGTCATCAACAATCCATCTTGTTTGTTTAGGATC
>JAYJMF010000020.1:1924680-1942892 GCA_036873715.1 Salvia sclarea
TTAAGTTATTTACCCCAAAATTCTAAACCAAATTATGTCGGTGACAAAATAATTATGGGAACTCGAAAACTTAAATAAAAAATTAAAAAAAAAAAAAAAAAAAAAAAAAGATAGAGAATCGATTAATTAAACTTCTGGGGGCATAATAGTAATTAACAGCGAGCAGATAAACCCCAAAATCTGTAGTTGCAGATTTCAGTATTAATACCGCACGCATACACACATATATTTATGCATAGCTCAGAAATTTTATCCATTTCCGACCAATCGAATCTAGGGTTTCGACGATCAAATTCCGAGCAATTCCACACTTCCCTATTGAAATTAAGATCCAAAATCGCGTTCTGTTAATCACAAGCATGCCGTAAACTCTTCGTTTCACTTTGATCGAAGCCTCTCTGCACACAGTTTGGATTGCGTGAAAGCATCCAAAAAAAGGGGGACTCGTGAATCTAAGAGCATCGGATAATGCATCCGGTGCTTTCAATCTACTTTCTATCGCTCACGCGCCCGCACATGACGTCGTACTACGATGGTTCGTCTTTTCATCGCCGGAAACATCTTCAGAAAAGTGATCGTCGCGGTAATCTTAGTAGTTAACGCTTTGCCAGCCAGATCTTAGCTTATTTTTCGTGAAGGTTTCAGTTTCAATCGTTTTCGTGACTCCGACGAGGTATTGTTAGCGTGTATTGATACTATCAGTAAACCTGTGGTTGATCTAATTTTGGTGCCGATCGAGCTGCCTCGATTTGAAGATCTTCTGCTTTTCCTGTGGATCGGATCTCGTTTTAGAGATATTTAGGATTCTCGACGGTTTCTGGACCGGTATAAGGTAATTTCTGGATGATGATCTTGTTAAGCTCTGATTACATTCTAACGTTTATGCATAGATCTCTGAATTTAGATGGTTGATATGCTGTTTTATTTTGTTTTATTCTCTCTGATATTGGTGCTCCTGATTATTATGTACTATTTCTTTGGCGCAATATTAGGTTCTCACTGCATTTAGGATCGATATTTCATGATCGTGACTGCACAAAGTAGTTCAAAAATTGTCACTCGAGTTAGATCTAATTGGTGGAGTAAGACATGGAATGTGTTTTGAATCCAGAACATTGATGAACTTCCAAGGGTGCTATAGCAGAATGACATCTATTGCTGTATAAATCTTGAATTAAACTTGTAAAGCTTTGACATAAAATAATATACTATGAATTAGAAGTTGTTTGAACTCAATGAATTTCATTTACTTGTACTGTAATGATATGCACTCATGTTAAAATTTCTGGGTGTATACTTTTTCTAAGCATTGTCTCCCTGATACACTCATTTTAAAAAATTGCATCCTAAATGTATTTTCAGCACACACCAGGAAGCAATCTGAACACACACGAACACACACAGAGCTCATGTTATGGATTTTGCAGTGATCATATCATATGGCTTGAGAACAAGTTAACTAATTGTGTTTATTATCATAGTTTACAATAGCTACCCAATAACTAATTGGTTTGTGCTTTGCATTTAATCAACTTCAAATTTTGGCTTTCTTGCAGCTTTTCTATTTTGCCTCGGTTGTGGATGGAAGGTTCTGTTCCTTGTTATACGCTGGGGTCCCAAGAATTAAGCAGTTACAGTGAGTCTGTGACGATTCCAGACTGTTCAGGAGATATATCTATGAGTGATCTGAAAATGTGCTTGAAGGAAATAAGTGTTGGAGATGTTGAAAGCTCAGCTGATGGCTTATTATTGGCTGAAAACAATAGCAAATGTGATTTAGTGATGGAATATGACTACAACGCCTCATACGAATCCAGTGACAATCTTCTTGAGTCCACATCCTCTGTTGAAGGATTGCTGTCTGGAGAAAAGGGACGAGAGGGTCATAAAACTTCAGAAGCAAATGCATGTGATAAGTCTGTTGACCAATGCCATTCACCACCTGATGTAAGTTTTTATTGTGACCTCTCTGCAATTCTTATTAATTTTTGTAACTTCTCAAATATATAATGTGAAGTCGGATCTCTAATCTATCAAGTTAACGTCATGTGCTAAATTTTGTCAGGCTATATTGTAGTCTACTTACAGCAGTTTAATTTCGCGTGAGTGGAATTATGGTGCTAGTCCGTTGGATCATGTAATGTCCTGGAAAGTAGGCGTCTTTCCATTGTCTTTGAGAGTATATTTTCTAATGCATAACCCGATTTTCCTTTTGGTTTGACTTCTGGCAGCAATGACATATCTATTGAAAGCAATTACCAGATATTAATATATCTAACATTTCACTTCAATACCATGTGCTTACGTGAATTATTGAGGTTTTACTTTCATGTTTTTAGGATTCTTTTCCTTTTCTTCTTTTTTTTTTCTATTGATTTCTTGACATTCTATTTGGATGGTGCAGGCAAGCATAGTAGCTCTTGCCTTTATTTTTTGAGTCTTTGAATGTTCTTGCTTACCTTATTTCCTCCAGTTGTAGTGGAAAAGCACTGGATTCTAAATATCTGCCAATGCAAGTTTGGACAGTTTAATGCGCGGGTATAAATGTTGAAGTCTTTTACTCTTGGAATGATATTGTTAACAGTTACGTTTTTCTCTTTGTTTTTTCCCCTTGATGTTATTCTCTCTCAGACTCGTCCCAAGCTTAAATCTGCCATGAAAGGTAGCCGTGAAAAGCAGGGTATACTGCCTACGAAGCTGTCCGTCACTTGGGCCCCTGATGTATACGATCCAATTCCGACATCGGTATCTCATGTACCATCAAGCAGGAATCAGTACCGCAACAACGGCAGGAAATGGAAGAACAAACAAAAAGGTGGTGGGGGCAAATCTTCGCGGGGGGGCAAGGGAAAAGACAAGAAACAAGCTCGGAAGAATGGCGGCACGGCCACCACCACCGCCAAATTGAAGACTGTACAGGATGACAGCGTGGCTAGCTTCTCCGAGCCCAAGGCAGGCATTCTCGATTTCAACGTTGTCAGCACAGATCCATTCTGTGGAAGCAGCTTTCTCAAGGAATCGATCCAGAACTTGCACTTCCCCGTCGCGGAGGCTACTCGATGATGTGCATTGATGGGTTTCGACTTGCTTTTCATTGCTTCATGGTAGCTCTCTTCTCCAATGTATATAAATAAGTTTGAAGCTTTCCAGCCGCGTTTGCAGGAGTTTGGATTTTTGAGAAAGGGATGGGTCTGTTACTGAGAATTTTGTTTGTGGGATGCACTAAAGTATTGTGAATTTATAAATTTCAATCCTTACATCTGAGTATTTTCTGTATGTGGTAATGCAAATCCTAGAGTTCTTTGTTTTATAAATTTTTGTTTTGCTTGTATTACATCCATCATATAATTTGCTATAGAACTTTATTAAATTAAATTGGTAAAGTTTTTCTAAAAATGTGATAAAAAATATTTTTTTCCAACATATATCTGATGCAACTCCAATTTAGTTTACAACTCGCATGCTACAAATGCGTATTATACCAAACGTTTGAGCTTCTAACTACTGTATGCTATCAAACTATACATTGCATCTCTATAATCCAACACAACTATAACTTGCGTCACAGTCAAAATGTACAAATAAAATGAAACAAAATATTTGGCCATACATAGCGCCCTCCAAAACTAACCACTAACACTTGACCTCTCCCTAATCTGGATAGAACAAAAACTGGAAAAAGAGAGAAAACGAAAAAGACAAAAAGAAAAGAAAAAGGGTATATAGCTCATCCTGCATGCGAAATAAAAAGGGCAGCATGCTTGGGAGTAAATTTTTTGCAACATTTTCACCACTCCGTCTCTACTCTACAGCAGCAGGATGTAGCGCCGCATATAATATCGAAACTGAAAAAATCCCGACTCCTAAAAAGTCCGACCACAATGCTATACTATCAAAGTTCACTTCTCTCCAAAACTTATCTCTGTATATGGGTGGACTGCTTCATCGTTCATTATCTGATGATACCTCCCAATCCACGCATGGCAGACTTGTGCTTTTAGTTCGCGGAGGCACATCGTGGGATGTGAGACTCGACCGTATCAGCAAAGGCACCCACGAGCTAGTTGCCTCTGGTTGCTGAACACCAAGCCATGTGTTTCTCAAAATTGTCCACTATGGTTGTACTTCCTTTTCTAACAAGGACGTCCCCTTGAAAATTGTTAGCTGAAAGTCTCTCGTGTACTTCAGCATCTGCCCACGGAAATTTCGTATCAACTGTCAGAACTTATCAAACATTCAATCGTTGCAATGAGACAGATGGATTCTCATAACAAATTCTGATTTCAGTATCGAACCATAAAAGATGGATAGTTTTAAACAGAATAAAAGATGCACACTGGTCACTAAAGTCTAAAGTAAACATCATGGATAAGAGACTTACTTCCTCATGGCTCGTTTTCCTGAAGCCTAGCTTATTCGTCCACATAGGTTCAGCTTCCTCAGCAGCAGGGAGTACCAGGTGTTTCACGGTCATGGATGATAGGAATCTCTCAATGCACGAAAACAACGCTTGGAAATAGCCCTATATGGCATTTTACAATGGTCAGGGTAATATCGCTGTCAATGTAATCATATTAAAATAAAACTTTTAAGAGAGGTGGGAAATAATCGAATCTTTTTTTATTTAAGTCAACATACAAGAAGCTACCAATGAAACACAAGATGCTAAAATACAAGAACCTGGTTCTTTGAATCCTTTTTTTCTAAGCCAACAATGAACCACAAACACTGAAACACATATTATAGTGGTAAATCATTCACTAACGTACAAGAAGCTGCCAAGTATCCCCACAGATCAATGAGAAATAGAACTACTTTCTTTATAAACCATGCCCACCTGCACACCCCAGTGGTAACGCAAGGTCCATCCCCCACCCCCAAAAAATTAAAGAAAAAAATAAAAATGGCCTTTTACTGCTCCAATCCAACTACATGCATGCAGTCATAGAAAGTACCACTCGTTAACAAAACAAGGAATGAAGAATATGCTTTGTTGTTGAACATGATTGAGGATGAACTCTAAGCGAAAAGAAAAAAATTTGAAAAACAATTATCTCCTGTAGAAAATGAAAAAGATCCATGCTTTCGTAGGTTTCAAATAGAGAGTGTTTCCAAGAAGGTCTTACTTTTCCTTGATTTTCTCTATCAGTAGCTACCAAAGGAAGTTCAGCAACATCTTTTCCAAATATCCTGAGGAGAGCAGCTGATACAACAATGGAGCTGCATGCACCAAGGATACAATATATTAACTTGCATCTGTCATATTACCTCAAATAAAACCAAAGCAAAATGAAAAACTAAAGGAGGTTAAGAGTATCAACTTACTTCACAATTAAAACCACACAATACATTCCGCTAAACTCTTGCCCGGATATGTTCCTTCTGCAAACAAGTTCAAACAAGATTATTGGTGGATGGAAAGAAGATTAAGCTGGTCTAAGCAACAATCAAATTTCCCAAAAAATTGAGTGTTAGAAAAGAAAGAGGTTAACTTACCCATACACCATAACCGGGATAAGATCCCGACCAGATTTTGCAACGATGGGGTCAAAACATTCCTACAACATAACAAATCCAGATTCAGGACATCTCCAGTAATGGATGATTTCCATACAAAGTCAGTTTGTAATACGTTGGATGCACCTGTTGTTAGTCATTCCATAATGCAACATATTTTATACTGCTATACTTTATATAAGTATGTCACAATTCAATCTTCACCATTGTCATGCAGACATTAATATTCTGGCAATGTAAATGCTTTAAGAAGCATCTTGTACTGTTGTTAAGAAAGATAAACCTAACGACATACTTACAACATTGGTCTGCAGCCCTTCTATGGGCTTCAATTCAAATTTTCAGGTTACCATGGAGAACACACACATGCACCCTGGCATAGTATCTAATAGCTATTTAAGTTGCAAAGATGGTTAAGACAGGATAACAAGTTTTTGACTTCCAATACATTAACACCTTATAATGTTAGATGGAAAACTTACACGAAAAATTGCTGCAGCTCGAGTGAGCAGCATTAGATGCCCGGGAGCTCGACTTTTTCCACTCAGAATGCACCATTGGATCTCATTCATATACCTATCATTCAAACCAATTGTTGCATGCTTCTTATATACTGCAGATGACACTGAAGATGGAATTATCTCAGGTTCACCAGAAGCCAAACTCTGAAGTGCTTCAAAAATCTTATAGCAGTCATCACAACAAAACCATTTATCCTCAGGAAGTTCCTGTTGCCATATATTTGAGCATCCATTAAAATCAAATCATCAAAAAACTACACCTTGATGGCAAAAATACTTTAAAGACTTACTTTCAGATCACACATGTCGGACTCACGTAAACAGCCAACATGATATTCCTTCTCACACTAGACAACATGATAAATATGGTGTCAACAAAAAAAAAAAAAGATATGCTAAAAGACAAGTAAATGGCCAAGACAAAGCAGAATAAATGCCCAAAAGGAAGATAAGAAAGCAAGCCATACTTGATCACATATTATCACTGTTCGGTCGTCAAACTTCGCAGCACTAAAATCCTGCGACCTACAAAGCAGAAGACAAAAACCACTTAATAATATTACAGAAATTTACCAAGATAGGCATACACACTTCAGAATAAAAACCATTGGAACCATTCAATTGTAAAGTCGTGGGACCAACTGGTTGATTATAGGAATTGCAGCTAAAAAGAGATATCAGATACGAGCATACTTGGATTCATCATCAACATCTTTTTTATCTAGAAGAGCTACATCAACAGAGTTTCGAAATTATCTGTCAAATACATAACACTTCACTATCCTTGGAACTTTTATTATCCCAGTTTCTTTTTTCCAGAGACCTAGTGACCTACTGAGCATAGTTCTCACAAAAACAAAAATAAAAAAAGACCTACTGAGAATAAATCGGATAACAACACCAACAGCAATCAATCTTTGCCATAATAACAAGATGCTAAGAGAATTATACATTGAGAAGTCAAGAAAAGAGATGCATAAGACTACCCACGGGTTGGAAAGCTAGACTACCAGCCCTATTTGTTGTAACTCCTCTGAAGCAGAAAAAGCAAGAACCAACAGAATGTAATTATAGTAAATAAACTAATAATTTGATTGTTATATTGATGTGTGGAAGACAATCAGCAACCAAAAGATACTTCCTGAAAATAGTCACATTGACAAATAATTTGCAATAGAATACAGACAAATCAAACATAACTGCAACCACTGCAACAAACCTGCAGATCACACAACCACCAGGCTCGAATTCTGGTGCCTTTACCACTCTCTTTAGCCTAAGGATAATTGGTCTCGACTCCCCAGATGCTTTTCGACCAGGACCAAGTCTATCCTTGCAATGCGGACAATACCAATCATTTGTGGGGAGACACTGTGAACCTAAACAAGCTGCAACAATTTCGACACGAAGAGATCAAAAAACGTCGCCACAATCACATTACATATATCATGGAGTTAATTTTTAAGTAACACAATGGACACCGCACATACAAGGCTACAACCACACACCAACTGATCATATATGGTGGAAAATCAAGGAAAACACAATAAGTGAAGCTTTTGTATTTTCCGATGAATTGAACCACATACAACTCCACTCTCCACATATAAGAGTTTAAGTTATAATATTTATATATATAATCCATCTATCGAGGTGCATATATAACGATGTATTTAATGTAAGGGGGAAAAAATAATATATTGTCCCAATGTTTGCCAAAATTTTCATACATGTCATGACATTAAAATGTTCATAGTCACAATTTATGTGCACAGAATATCGGCATCATGTCAAAAATGTGACAAGTGGGGAAACTCATGACATGTCAACTTTCGCGGCAATTGTGACTCGGGACAATTTAGTTACAATATATGAATGCTGCATGCTAAAATGATACTTTCAAACATCATGACAAATTTGAGTCATTGGGATAATAGAGTATATTTCCTTTAAATAATTTCTTTCAGCATTCTGTATAGAGGAGCATCTGTAGAGATGCATTTTTAATATGGGTACCAAAATGCTATTCGAAGCATAACAAGTTTCCAACAAAGACTGATACTTACAGTGAAGGTACTCACAAATTGAAGCAGTAAAGATAAAACTATAAAGATAACAAACAGAACTACAATCGGATCAAGTACATGAAATTAAAAAGTAGGGGAAAGGGAGAAACAAACCAGCATGAAAAGCTCGAGGGCATCCATTGCATATAATTAGTTCACCTCTATCTCCGCATACAGCACACATATCATCACTTCCACTAGATGGAAGACTTTGGCCACTAGCCAGCATTAAGGCTATGTCGTGAAGTGTTAATCCAGAGGATGTATAGATATTGCGATAACTGCGAACAGAATAGAATAGAAATCATATTTCACAGCCGATGGCACAAGTAATAAACATTCTAATATTTCAAAAGAAACTCACGGTTGTCGTTTAGCTGCCCATCCAGCGTGAGCCTCGAACTGGGAGGGACTGATCTGTTTTTAAAACAAAAAGAATAGCTATCATTAGATGCATTCTTTTAGCTATATGTATTATAACCAATTAGATCCATTAAATGGAAACTCCAAATCCACAAACTAATCTACTTACCTCAAAGTTACAACAGCTACAGACTATGCCATTTCCCTGCTTGTAACCCCCCAGAATCCTCTGTGAAGAGCCAAAAAATTGTCATAAGTTATATGCCGGAAACAGATAAAAATGAGGAGATCTGCATGAAAGTTCTATACAACCTTTCCTTTAGAGTAATAAGCCAAACTGGTCCCATCTGGCAGTCCATTTGGCATAAAAAGCAATTTGTGCAAATCATTGTCCCTATTGTACATCAATCACTCATCAGTCCAAGGTTTTCATATCTGATAAGACCAACAAAGAGCCCTGTGTAGAGGAAATCAGAAACATGCACGATAAGAACAAACTTGCCTTTTCTTGTTGCCACCTTCTGTGGTTTTCTTGTGCTCCCATAAAGAGCTAGAATGGTTGTGTCTTGCCCTGCATAAGAAATTATATTGAGCACCTGATGAACTTGCATTAATATGAGAAAAGAGAGCAGATGAGGGAAGAAAAAACAAAACAAACTTCTTGACTGGACGCTTCTGCTCAACTACTGCCTCAACATAGCCTTGCTGATTAAAGGGTGTTACACGAGAATAAGGATATGCATTAGGATAAGCACCGTCTTCAGTAGAATGTCTGATAGAGCTGGAAAATTTCAGTACAGGGAGTGAGAGAAAATATCAATGATAAATCAAAAGATCTGATACGCACATCGAGTTAATGAAATGATTCCATGTTAAAAACTATACATACACAAACCTGGTGGTGGAATTCGACATGCCAAAATACTGGTGTACACTATCTCCATGGGCTACATCATGTCCATGCTCGAGACTTGCTGCAACATTTTAGGAAGAAAAACATCAGCAACTAAATATTGACAGAAAATGAAATAAATTATCCTCTGTCATGTCTAAAACCCTCAGCCCCCAAAAAATGGTGGTTGCCCCGTAAGCCCGGAATACCACCAACTGATTAATTGTCATCTCCCTCATTTTTTAGCAATTTAACATATATATCAGCTTGATAAATAAGCTATAACATAAGAGTTGAACAATTTCCAAGCGAACAAAAGTTTTCAGATGAGATTTGGACGGTAAGTTGCTAGAAATGTTTATCTTAGTTATTTTTGAAACGTTCTAACCCTCCTTTATAACTATTACGTAGTTCATTATCACCTCCTCCACTCACTCCAGACAAGAAACCTCATATCATATGTGCAATCCCCAGCTGTCCCTAACCAGACCTATACAGCAAGCATTACAAGTTTTCTGCTAGTGAACTAAAATAGACTAGAGAACCTATTCAGATAAACTAACAAATATTAGACAGAAATGAGATGCATTCGCAAGAACCTGCCTAGAAATACACAAGAGTTGTGATTATGAAGTATATGTCCTTTATAGTAGGAACTTTTCTTGTATAGGAAACAGTTTGTTACAGTGAAATTCAAAGAGCATGGAAACTTCATTGGGATATTACCTTTCCAGAGCTGATAGTACTCCTCATTTAACGAAGAACCCGCAACAGCTTTTATCACTGTATCTACTGCACTGAGAGGAGCCGTCTTCAGTTCTTCAACAATGCTATAAATCGGCTTCCCATTCTCCAAGTATATGTGATTATTCGGATGTCTTGTCTTGTTACCAGCATGAAGTTCAAACTCGTATGCACTAACCACCTACTTAAATGAATTTAAATAATCAGAACAGACCAACAACTGACCAAGAGAACAACTTAATTTGCAGACATGACTTACTTTGGAGAAGTTGCAGATGCAACAACCACATAAGTATCCACCACTTTTTATAATTCCAGGAAGCCCCTTCTAGCAATAAATTAGGAACCAAAGTCAACACCACACTAGAATAAACTATGAATATTAGCATTAAATTACAAAGAAAGCACAAATAGACCAACTGCATACCTCTCCAGCCACAGAAATATACTTAACTCTAGCTCCTTCCAGTATTCCAGTCGACAAAAGCTTCTTAACATTTGAAGGGTAATTATCTGGAATTATTTTCTTAGACATCCTAAGTTCCATGTTGGGAGCACAAGAGGAAGGACTTCTTGGGTCAAGACACTCTCCATCAACCATGCTTGATTTCGCTTTTGAGTTACCCAAAGCAATCCAGTCATCATTGTGGAACCCATGGATAGATAAACCATCAGCAGCAGACAAGGATATTTGATTATCATAAAGGTCCTCATTAAATTTTTCATCAACCAAGGACTTAACGGATAGCTCAGTATCATCTTCGTCTTTGCGTTTACTGAATTTAAATGTAATCTTTCTAATACCAGTAGGTCTAACATGCTTTGGAATTTCCAGAACCACGCGAGCTGTGGAAACTGATTCCGGTTTGCACTTACTGTGCTCTTCTTCACGAAAGTTTCCATCACCAAAAGAATTCCAGGAACAAGCTGATGTAATCTCACCACAACCACCACGTTCACCACCAAGCACATCAAGAGGTTGACTGCTAATGGTCAAGCTTGAGGTAACCTGTTTTGGGGACAGATTTGGGTTTGAAACTTCCGAGTGCAAATCATCATTGATTGGCTCTTTCACTTGATCTTTGTGAAAGGTCTCCAAACCAGGATTATTTTGTGCTCCTTTCACCTCGTTGCTATTAGAATACAACTCAACCTTACCATCATCTAACTGTTCCAATGCATGATTCTCCTTACGAAGGTCCATCTCACTATCATTCAATACCCCCTTCAGCTCCGTATCTCCTCTGTTATGTGCTTCATTTGCCAAATCTTTCATGCAATGCTCTTCCAATATTTCAGTTTTATGATCTCCGACTGATGATTCTAGCTCTATGCTACTAAAAGCAGCATAATTCACATGTTCTCTAAGCTGACTTTCAGAGCATAAGTTTGATTTAGCAGCATGGCTTTCATAAACTAATTCACTGTTGTTCGACAAAACGTCAACAGAACACACCAATCCAGTCTCATCGAAAACCTCTTCAGTTACCTTCACCTCGTAAAACACAGACTCGCTTTCACCATCCATAAACTCAGTTGCCACACAAGGCATCATCTCAGTACCATTGCATAATTTCTTTGCTTCTTCCTCCACCTTCAGCTCGCCTTCAGCACCATTCCCTATCGAATGCTGCCCACTCTCCGAATCAATCCTCAATCCACCGTTCATTTCCATCGCATTACCAAATTGACAACCACCCAAGCTCCACTACCCCATCCCCCATCCACAACAGCCCTACACACAACAACAAACTCAAATAACTCAGCGCGCAGTCTGCACTACCAGCTTAGATTGAAGAAAAAGAGAAATTTCAGACCACGACAATATGAAAAAAAATTAGAAAGAACAAACTATCAAATTCGACGATATTCCTATAATACCAATAAATTTTAGCTCTCAAATCACTCACTAATCACCAAAAGATAATGTATACGCATTCATTACGTAATCCAACGTCCATTGCAAATTCATACACCCCAAAAGCACCGGAAAAAACCCGCTCAATCCATCGAATCCCCGAAATTGCAAATTGTGAAGTGATTTTAAAGCAATACACGCATGTAAACACACCTTTCAATCCAATTCAAGGGGAAATGGAAATGAAATCCAATCAGTCATCCGAAAAAGGAGCTCCGACGGATCTGGTAACTGCGTCAATTATTCAATCCAAAACTCCTATTCCTGAACGTCACCACGAGCATAATAGTTCAGAAATCACAGATCTAATAATGGAAGGATACAGAAATGAATGAGGAAAATTATTAGGGTTTTGGGTATTGGTTGTGAAATTTTCTGTTATTTGAGAAAAAAACTGAAAAGTTGGATTGGCGGTATGGATTACAGATTATAGTAGTAGCAGTTGAAGTTGATATATATATTTTTGATTTTTATATTTTATATAGAAAAAAGCAGCATTTTCTTGCCTTTTAAGTTTGATGAGAGAGGAAAAGTCGTTTTGTGAGATGGAAGGAGCGAGAAGAAAGTTGGGGGCGAATCGTAGATAAGATAATTTTGTGGGCAAAATCAAATTATTCATTTATCATTTGTATCATAATTTTATTATTTTTTTAGTAACTCATCTGAAAAATCAAAAAGTTTTCGCGCGAAATTCTCAGCTCGTAAAAATAGGTGCGAAATTATATCATAAGTTTTTTACTATTTTAGTCTCGAATCTTAAATTCTTGATTATTCCCATTCCTTCAACAAATAGTGGAGTATCATTTTTTAGAAAACATACCCTTATTAACTATTTTAATATTGATTTATATGAATACATGCTGGATAATAATAATGAGTTAGATAAGAGATGATGAACTGTCGGGTGAAGATATTTTGATTAATTATTAGTTGTATCAAATTATTTGAAATATCATTTCTTTTTATCATGCTTGGTAATTTGGTTAATGGAATTTTCTTCATTTTCTTATTATTTTAAAGAATTGTAAATTTGTAATATGGAAGATCGTTATTAACTCAAATTCCTATTTCTAAATCCTCTTTTGGTTTATGGAAGAGAAGAATTTCATAATTCAAATATGGACTTTTTTACACATCAAATATGATGATATTTATTATATTAATTTTCTGAATGGGGCCCAGTCCACATTGCCTGTCTTTGTGCGCCACGTGGTAGGTTATAATCATGTGAGCTACGAGATCCATTCTAGAAGAGACGTGTCCGATTTTCTCTCCGGTTTGATTCAGTCCGTTGTTTGCAGTTTCAACTGAAAACGCTTTCTAATGTTTTCTATTTTCTTTTTGACACAAAAGCTTTCATGGTATCTACAGTAGTTATTTTGGAGTTTATAGATAAAACACTATTAATAATTAAAATTAGCTGTTTAGGGTATGATTAGTTGAAAGATTTTTTTTGTCTACATTGCACGGTTCATCAAACATATAATCAGAATATCTTATTAGAATTTTAATTTCAGAATTCTTTAGACATATGATCGAAATATGAATGGATCAGATATATCATTGTAAATGTTAATTAATTCACACGATAACCTAACTTGTAAACATTCCATATTTGAATTAAATATATATAACATACATGATGGAACAACTCAAATTGAATGTTTGGTTTTCAAATCACAACTCACCATGCACTCAGAATGACTCGAAACTGCAACCTAAAGTCGTTTTATCAATTAGCACCAATCGTGAATTGAAACAACCGAATGTTTTCTTTTTAATTACAACTCAAACATGCACTAGGAATGACTCCCTTTTAGTTACAACTCATTACAACGTACTCAAACACGCACTCGGATACTTATTGGTTGGAGGGAGATCTCGATCCAGGCCCGGACTTATTGGTTGAAGGAAAGAAAGGTGTCTTACAAAGTGAGTTGCACTTCGTCGTCGAACCAAATGTTTCTTAGTTCGGGAGAAAGGTACCCTTGTAATTTAAACTATCGAAGAAATTAATGGCACAACTGGTGGATTCATATCTTTATACCCTTTTAATTTCAAATATCGAACAAATTAATTGCACAACTGGTGGATTCAAATCTAAAATAAAATTTTGATCACATTTGTGTATATATATTATACATGTAAGTGCAGATGATTAGCTAGTACTAATATATAGAGTCTCATTCATTCTATATCCACGAGTGACGATGACTAATTAAGCATGTAATCTGCAGATATAATTGCACAAAATACCATAATCCAAAGAGACGTTCTTTAATCTAAATACGATTTATTGCACAGAAAACCAAAATCGAAAGCGTTATTTAAAATTCTAAATAATTTATTTATAAACATATTATATTCTCAAATCTCAAGTTTCACACGCACATGCGCGGGAAATTGCATACATTATTAACTTGATCCATTTTTCTATATCAGTCGTTATTCACTAATTTTTCATCTCACACACCGAGACACATATGCTCTTTTTAGGAAACATATACTATATTATTTGTAAATATTAAAAATAATAGTAACTTCCTTTTACCTAAAAAAAATACTAGTAAATTTTTTTTTTCAGTGGAGGTTGATCAAGCTAGAAGGACTTGCCTCTCCAATTAATATCTAACAAGTTGGATAAACAAAGTCTTTTTGCGACTTTTTTCCTCATCGTTTGGCATAATATAGATTAAGTGATTTGACATAGATAGAATATTTGATTTCCAACGAGAATTCGCTACTTATAAGTCTTTTAAAATAATTCCTAAATAACTTATAAATTATTTCAAAACTTATGTACTATTTAAGAATTTATGTATTGTTGCAAAATAATTAGTAATAAAATAAATTTTAAATAACTTATAAGATGTGAAAATAAGTTCACAAATAAGTTCCGCATGCTTATAAACTAAACAACAAAAAAATTGTTCAATCTCAACTTACTTTTTCATATTCTTATACATAAAAATTAATTAATCAAAATAATCTTATATTACGCTTCAATATTTTCAATATATACATCCCCAATTCTATAATTATTATTACTTTCTCTCTTTAAATATGGTTTTTTTTCCTCTAGACTCACAATCTTTTTTTCGCTATGCATCTTATAGGAATTGATAAATTCCCAAAGAGCTTAAAAGTTATTCAAGCTATAAATTATTTATAATAAACATACCCAAACACCCCCATAGCCCCCATACAAATAATTAATAGACTCAATGCCTTCAAATATGGTTGAGCCTAGCTAATAATAATAGTAATAACAATAAAGCCTATCACTTTCATTGAGCCAAATTGCATGCAAACCCGAATCATACTAATAAACACGATATTACTAGGTTAATTAATTAAGTCCAATTAGATAAATGACGATGGAATCAAACCACAAATAACAAAAAAAAACGAAATAAATATATATATATATAGCGATTAATTTCCGAAGTAAATAAAATTACAAAAATGTAAACACACACACACACACACACGGTGATTATTTCACGCACTGGGCGCAGCATCCTTGACCTTACCCTGCAAATACCCGCCATACTCCCTGGCGTAGTCCTTGACGTGGCCGGCCGTGTCGGCGAGCCGCGTCCTGGCGTAGTCGAAGCCGTCGGCCCCGGGTGGGTGGAGCCCCCGGAAGTAGCGGTAGGCCCACGAGGCGGCGGCCGCGGCGGCCACCCCGAGGCCGAGGAGGGAGAGGAGGCCGGAGACGGCGACGAAGACGAGGAAGCCGACGGGGACCCAGACGGGGCTGGAGAGGATGATGAGCGGCGCGAAGAAGATGACGGCGAGGACGGTGGCGGTCAGGGTGAGCCCCGAGAGGAGGAGGAGGATGCCGCCCGAGACCACGAGCGTGGCCAGGCCGACGAGCTGGGCGGAGTTCGGGGCGTGCTCCCGCAGCTTCTGGAGGAGGGAGCTGGCGGCGGCGGGGGCGGGACGCGCCGCCGTGTAGTGTTGCCGATCGGCCATTGATTGGAATAAAGTGGAGGAATTTGAGAGAGAGAGAGAAGGAGGTGGTGGTGGGATTTTATGATCGGAAATGAAGGTGGTGACGCGTGTGGGAGTCGGTTTCATGCAGGGATACACGTGTGGGGGAGATGGGGGTGTTTTGGCGTTAAAGGGGTTTTGGATATTGAAGAGTAATATTCACTCCCATATAGTGTGTATATATATTAGACAAATATTTCTGTTAGGCCGTCGGGCTCATGGTACTTCATATTATATGAATTAGTACTTTATTCAATATATATTGGTACTTTATAGGAATAAACTGTGTTTTAAGTGGTACTTCATGTTATATAAAATGGTACTATGTGTATTGATGAATGGTACTTTGTCCTAATAGAAATGTGTCTCTGTATATATTTTGAGGAGATGGATGTATCAAAACAATCTTTTTGTGATAAGAGTTGACATGTTAATATAAGAAAATAAAGAATAATCTTTCATTTCACGGATTATAAACCACCGTTTTACGAAATGACTTTCGTGAGAAATGGTGTTTTTACATTCATTTCACGAATCCGCACATGTAAATTCGTGAAATATGTGTAAAATTCATCACTTTACGAATTCGCATGTGCAAATTCGTGAAATGGAAAGTTTTTTTTTATCTTTTTATATTTGCGGGACAATTTTTATTTTTACTATCTTAAAATAGTTATTTTAATAGTTACCTCGTATTCACTCTTATATAACGTATATATGTATATTTTTGTATTGTGATTGGTAAATATCATTTTAACTATTTTAACACTATTAATCATAGAGTGGAATTTGATAATTATAACCATTCTCGTTCTAAAAATCTAGAAACCCTTAACCAACATAGAGCAATACTAATAAGCGTATTATATTATATGTTTTAAAACATCAGAATCGATGAAATCATTGTTTATACATAGAAAAACATACATCACAGCAAGCACTAAGAAAGCATAGCGAATTTAAAAAGTCAATTTTAACCATCCATTAATCAAAATTAACGGACTAAATTGATCTCTAGTTAATATTATGGGAATTTAATGCCCTCCCACTAGATATATTCGTTACATATCTAAAATGTTTTTTTTTTAAATATAATTTTATAATTGTTTAAAAAATAAATATGACACAAACAATAAAATGGATGGAGGACGTCATTGATAACAATACCGATAGTCAAGAGTTTATAAAAATATTGAAGACATGGGGGGTGTTTTGCGTTAAGGGTTTTTGGATATTGAAGAGTAATAATCCCTCCTATATATAATGGTATTCCCGCAGTAACACCGAACTTGGTTTGTACCTCTTTTCGAGCGGATGGGATATTCTATGCTAAATTTTTCATGTGTTATCGTGTGTCACTATCAATTTCACTATTTTTAATAAAAAAAATTGTCAAATTAAAAATTATTATTATATAATATATCATGATTAATATTTATAATCAAAAATTAAAATTTTAAAAAATCATATAACATAATTTTAGAATAATCAACCAAAATAATTAAGTATTATCTTAATCTAAATATTCCAAAATCATGGTACATGAGTTTTTTAAATTCGGCGGTGAAATTGTGTGAGAGATTTGCTAAGACGGTGGCGGATGAAAGCGGCGGCATATCATGCACATGTGAAAACCGAGCCGTTACGGCTACGACTTTTTGCCATGGCCGTCCGATCGAGAAGACGAACCAAGAGGTTTGAGGTCATGGAGAAGGGGAATGGATTGAGAGATTCGGCCGAGAAGTTGAACCAGGGGCCTGAGCACATGGCTGAAGTCATAGGAGTCGCCCGCCGCCGGCAGATACGGTGGCGGCCAACGGCTCTGATGGCTTGGAACATGGTGGTGGTGAGGGTTATGTGGCAAGCCACGTCATGTTCGAGCTCTACATAACCTCACGTGTGTTTCACGTGAGAAAAAGTTCAAGCGGACCTTATTTTGGCCAACGCGTGCCCAACTTAAAATAAAATACCAGATTTTATGGCCCGTTTAAAATGTGTCCTACTTTTGCAACACGCCTATATATAGTGGTCATAAAAAAATATTTAACTCGTCAATAATTTAATAGCTTGTACTAGTAAACTTCACAATGGTCAGTTTATGGAGGACCATCGGATAATAGACTACTTATTTTAAATGCTAAAGTTAATTTCATATATGTATATATATATATTACAAACAATATGCTATAAAATTG
>JAYJMF010000020.1:1943682-1954215 GCA_036873715.1 Salvia sclarea
CCTAAATTCATGAGTTTAAGATCTTGATGGTTTAGAGTGTAAGGACTGGTGAACTGGCCATCTTAAAAAGCCAACTGGGCATTGCTATCAAGCCGACAGCTTAATCATGCCATTGTGTTGTTGTAGCTGTAGACAAGGTACTGAACATTGGTCTGTGATATTTAGCCTAATTTAAATTTTGTCAATGAGACAGGTCACCCTAATTGCTTGTTAACTGAAGTATAATAGTCAGTTGGCAGTACTGTTCTAGTTCATTAAGTGCTATGGAATGTTCTGGAATTTTAACTTTTAAGTAAGTAAGCTGGTATTAAGTTAAACTACTTACACCAAATCAAGTCTGTTACAGAAATTTGAACTGAAATCAGTATTTATTCATTAATCCCAAGTGATTCAACTGGTCTTACACTCTCTCTAATCTCTAGCCTAGAGAAACCATTTTGCAGTCATTATTGCACTTACTTGTCCCTTTGCAATGTTTGTAGTTTATGATACTTCAGCCCGTGACTTGTTCTAGATAATAAACAATTCATGTCACCCTTTAAAGTTTGCGAGATCAATGGACATTGATGATGATGATGCTTATTTCAGGTTAAAGGGCTTTCAACGGAAGAACTTACTGCCCGTAACGATCTGGTCCATGTCTTGCCTGATAGAATTCAAGCTATTCCTGATGGGTCTGCAGCTCCACCCAAATCAGCTGGGGGTTGGGGAACATCAGCTTCAGCTCCTCGTACAGAAATCAAATTTGATTCAGGTTTTTCACTGTGGCACACATCTTCAATTTCCATTGTACTCAACTCTAGTGTTTTTATGTGCGCAATCTCTTCTGCATCTGATGGAGCTGAATTGGATTTTCTTAACTATCTGTTGATGCTTAATTTTAGATGGAAAGTTCGACAATGAATACTTTCAGAATACTGAAGAATCAAGTGGATTCAGGCAAGAGTATGAGATGCGGAAAATGAATCAGGCATGTTGCTTTTCTGGAAATGCATAGTCTAGAGTAATTTTGGAGGAAGCTTTTAACAATTTGACGAATTATTGTTTTTCACAATAATAACATCTAAATCATAATGCAGGACCAAGGACTGGACGTCATAGCAGAAGGTTTGGGTACACTAAAGAACATGGCCCAAGATATGAATGAGGTTATCTTTCTTCCTCTGTGGCTGTTCTCTTTGCTTGTATATATTTAATATTTTAATATTACTTGGTTCCAATATGCCTATTCGGCTATTCCAATAATCTCAAATGCGGTATATTTTGTTGCAGGAATTGGATAGGCAGGTTCCTCTTATGGATGAAATTGACACTAAGGTCAGACATTCAAATGCAAACATATGACTGTTGTGCAAGATTTGAGTTACTTAATACTTCACGACACATGTTTTTGCTTGCTTTATCAGCATCTCTCTATGCCCTCCCGATGGATTTTGCCACAGTAAAATTCCATATTTGCATGCAGTTATTTATGTATAGCATTATAGAATATATCCAACATTATGCTGTGTGTGCGAATTCTGTATTGGTTAGCCCTCTTAGCTGTTTGCTTACTACAATAAAATGTTCATATCAAGAAGGAAGGCCTCATGGCCCAAGAAAAAGTATATAATTTTCTGAATGAAACATGGATAGTCTGCTAGGATTTCCTACCACAAAGTTCTCAGGGTAATTGCACCTTGGTATGGTGAATCGAAAGTGGAGTTAAAAGCACGGTGTAGTGTGCTTGATAATTGCCAGTGTGGATCATTTGACGTTGGGTGAGAAAATCTTACTTTTCAGTTGACTGCTTACAGGTGGACAAGGCAACATCCGATCTGAAAAATACCAATGTCAGATTGAAGCACACTGTTAATCAGGTGATTTATTTTCAAGTTCTTCAATATGTGAATGCTTTTTTTTCATAAAAGATGTTAGGTCATAGAACAATCACAACCTGTTGGTTGTCCAATTTCTGGGATTTTCCAGTACCTAAGAAGCATCCTGCTGTTTGACGATGTAGTATGGCATAGTTTTGCAATTTTCACTCTTCTTGACGTGCCTTTTGTCTTGTTGCAGCTGAGATCTAGTCGAAATTTCTGCATTGACATCATTTTGCTGTGTATAATTCTTGGAATAGCAGCCTATCTATACAAGTAAGTTTTTGGTTCCATGAAACTTATAATGAACCATAGTAACCCCCTCCATTCTCTTTTAGATTATCATTCATAACTGTTGGAACCCGCACGTGGGTTTTGTTTATAGCTTCGACTTCCAAAACTCTGTCGGCCTGTAATCTTTTGGGCAGTTCTTGCTTTAAGTAGATAAAGGCGCTGATAAAAAGATGTGATTGCTTGCTTTCTTTCTTGCAGTGTCTTGAAGAAATGAAATTGGCTCGGCCGGTTCAAGCGTTATGCTCTTGCTTTGTTGAAGGTGCTGCTGCTCTATGTGCTTGGTTTGTGTTAATGATCGGCATATGTGTGTGTATTTCTGTGTTGCGTTTCGTGTTGAGGGAGAGAAGTGGTTACTGGTGTTCAATATACCTATTTGTATAATTAATTCTTGATTTAAGTTCAATCATTCTGCTTCGTAAATCTGGAAAAATATTTTTTCAATTGGTAGGTTGAGATCTTTTGTTCAGTTTTTGAACTTCTTATCTCACAGATTAATCCATTCTTTCATAGATACCTAAATAGTTGCAAAGTTTCAGACGAGAAGTGCTTACATTCATATCTCGAATGCATTATTTGTATATTATTATTTCACTAAGCTGAAATATTACTATTAGGGGAATACTTGGTTGCCTCCTTTTCTTTTACCTAAATACAGTTTGATGCTATATTACTCGAAAAGGAATATAGGGGAAACTATGAACACAAATACCATTAAAATAAATTATTAGCCGCCAAAAAAACAATTTACTATGGAAGGCTAGATTTGCTTCAATTTGGCAAATGAGTATTCGATCAAATAAATTGTTGCGTCATTTTTATTGAAAAAAGAACGTAAGACAACAAAATAAAATTGACGTTGCGAAAATATTTTGGGTTTTATTCCCTACTTTTGTAACGCATACATTAGTTAAGTTTCACACAATATTTTTTATGGCTTATCAATCAAATTGATTTTGGTGAAAATGGCTCGTAATTTTATTTTCTCCAATGTTTCCAAATTAACGTCATAACTCACAAGACGCAAGCAATTAAGATACTTATGTTGACACTGAATAACTTTATTAGCTATAAGCTTCTCATTCAAAATTACTAACGAAACTTAATAGTTAATATGATATATGATACATAATGGTTAATAAAATTCACAATTCTGCATTTATTTATTTATATTAAAAAAATCATAATTATTTGATCGATACATAAATTAACTAACCAGCTCGATTAGCCATAATTCTGAAATCGTTTCGGTACAAGTTGAGGGTTCATTTTTTTATTTGCTCAACCTCGATTAATATGGTTTTAATAATCTATAATAATATACTTAAAGGTGAATCCAAATTAGAAATCAATTTGAAATCAATTTCAATTTTCAATGATAATTTTGTAGTTTTTCTAAAATTAAAGATTATAATATATGAAAATTTATGAATAAATAGTGCACCTATTTTTTTTTGAAAGAACTAATCTGTATTTCCCATTCAGTTCTCTCTCTCTCTCTGTCTTTAAAAAAAAAAAAAAACTTTATCTTTCCTATAATTTTTCTCAAAATTATCTTATTCCACTCATCAAAATATAGAATTAAAAGTTAAGAAAATAGATCTAATTAAATATTTAATATCTAATATATAAAATATATCTTATTAATCTATATACCCAAAAGTGGATGTGAATACAAATGAGACGAAGGGAGTAACATTATATAACTAAAAAAAAAAAAAAAATCGATAACGTAAAACTTAATTTACGAAGATATATTAAGTTCTTTTCACCTATGTTTAGCTATTATTGTCCTTTTAATTTTTGTTTAATAAAATTATGCGGTGCACTGCACCAAGGGCAAGTTCTAGTTTTATCTTAAACAGACCGGTTAAATCTTAATTTTGTTAGATTAATTTAATTTAGTTATACCAACTTACCAACAGAGCAAAAGTGACACGTGGAGCCCATCTGTTGGTAGGTGCAACGTGGAATGACACGCAGTTCCTCCAAACCGCTGGGAGTTTTGTCCGTTAATTTTCCCGTATAATTAATCTGCTAAATAAAATCAAATCCATAAACAAACTCCAAAATTTCTATCTATGATGCATAATTGAAGGTTTTGAGATGGAGATGGCGGTAAATCTGTGCGGTTTTGACATGGTGGCGTGGAGAGGATTCTTATACACACTAATTATCCTCAATTTCGTATTCTTTTGTCAGCTCCTCCTTCTCCAACCGCTCACTGTAGGTAAGCTTTTAATCTTCAATTTCTTCGTCTATTTCGTTGTAATGGCGATTGTGTTGATCTGTTTCAGTTGCATTTGGCATTTTTCACTGAAAATTGTGGTGCTTATGCTTGCATTCAGTTTGATTTGTGAGAAATGAGGAGCAATTTATCAGCTAGTTCATTTGGATTTTGTGAGGTTAAATGGTGCCGTGATCGATCAATTTCTTAAGATCATAAATTGAATCTTACCATGGTTTTGGCCTATTGGTAGTTAGTAATTATACACTAAAATTATGAACTCTGTGGCAAATGTAGTTGTGAATTCTGAAAATGTTAAACCTTACATGACATGAATGCTGATGTCTTAAGGTATGGAACTAAAGTAGCTCCTATTTTTGCCTTCTTTGTGCAAATTATAGATGGAAAAACTGGTGATGCTGCTGCTCTGTTCGAGAGAGTTTCTGAGAGTATAAAAGTGAAGAAATACAGTGAGGCGCTTGATGAACTTAATGCTGCGATAGAGGCAGATCCAGCACTCTCAGAAGCATATTGGCATCGGGCGTCCATTCTACGCCAACTATGCAGGTTCCACTTTGTAGCTCTGAATATGAACTTTAAGGATCTTTGCTCGAATGTGTGTGGTAACATAAAATTATTCAACAGTATGACAAATTGCAGTACTGTGTTTGCTTCTCCAAGATTGTGTCAGTGTCGTTTCGTTTGCTTCTTCCCATTTGCACGAGTAGCAAAAAATAGAAAATATTGCAAAACGAGATGTTAAATGGTGCTCTGCTAACCTCATTTTCACTTGTTAACACTTGTTAAGTATTGGGTGGTTTTCGCTCTCTCTCCCAATTTCGTTATGATAATACTACTGAGATTAATTTTTACTTATATAGATATGAGGAGTCTGAGGAAAGCTACAGAAAGTTTCTGGAGCTGAAACCCGGTGATTCAGCAGCAGAGAAGGAGCTTTCTCAGTTACATCAAGCTCAGAATGCCTTAAATTCAGCTAAAGAAGTTTTTGAATCAGGAGACTCTACAAAAGCACTTGAATATCTTGAAAAAGTTGTTTTAGTTTTCTCTCCAGAATGTTCCAAGGTTCGTAACTCATTGGTCTACGTAGCTAAAATAATGATTATTATTCCTTGAGCAAAGGTACATAGATTCATTTTATTGTAATACCTATGCTATTTTGCAGGCCAAACTCCTTAAAGTGAGATTGTTAATAGCCGCTAAAGATTATTCAAGTGCCATATCTGAGACAGGATACATACTCAAAGAAGAGGAGGATAATTTAGATGCTTTGCTCTTACGTGGCAATGCCTACTACTACTTAGCTGATCACGACATCGCCATTAGGTGCGTTCTGAACATGCATATGGTCATAGTCAATTTAGGACTTTTCCCATCTCATGCATTTATTTCTTCCTCAGACATTACCAAAAGGGTCTTCGTCTAGACCCTGAGCATGGAGAACTGAAGAGATCATATTTTGGATTGAAGAATCTCCTTAAAAAAAGTAAAAGTGTAAGTGGTTATTCAATCTTTTCGAGTATTCCAGCTTAAGATGGTTTTATGTTAATTCCATCTTGAAACAGGCAGAGGATAATGCAGGCAACGGTAAGCTACGATTGGCTGCAGACGAATATAAAGCTGCTCTTGCCATGGACCCCAATCATTCTGCCCATAATGTGCATCTTTACCTTGGATTGTGTAAGGTTCAGGTGAAACTTGGTAGGGGAAAAGATGCTGTTACAAGTTGCACAGAAGCACTTGAAATCGATGGAGATTTAGTTGAAGCACTAGTTCAGGTATGTATCTTCTGTTCTTTTATTATTAATTAGTATTGAAGTCTTGTTAAAACCTTGATAGTCTGTCTAATTTTACCCTTTTCTATTTGGTCTTTTGACTAATTTTTCTAGAGAGGTGAGGCAAAGCTCTTAATAGAAGATTGGGAAGGAGCCGTGGCTGACCTAAGATCAGCAGCAGAGAAGTCGCCTCGGGTTTGTCACTTTACTTACTAAGCTAGTAGTAGTAGTAATATTTCTGGGTACTGCTGGATTCCAAGTGTTTAGAATAAAATTATGAATAAATATTACCACCTTCTTGAATATGATACAGTTCCTATTGATCTTTGATTATTTCGACTGTACTTTTCTGAATATATATATATAACTTTTTGCAATGCTTTTTCAAGAATTTGTTAGATTCATCTGATCAGTAGCTTTTGCACAGGATATGAATATTCGTAGAGCTTTAATGAGGGCTGAAAAATCATTGAAATTGAGCCAACGGAAGGACTGGTACAAGATTTTAGGAGTTTCCAGAACTGCACCAATGTCAGAGATTAAGAAAGCTTACAAGAAGCTCGCATTGCAATGGCACCCTGATAAGAATGTGGACAACAGGGAAGAAGCGGAAGCCAAATTTCGCGAAGTCGCAGCTGCTTATGAGGTTGGCTCTTATTAGACTACTTGTGATGTTACAGAACAATTTAATCTTGATGAGTTTCCAAAATGCAGATTTTGGGAGATGAGGATAAACGTACAAGATATGACAACGGCGAAGATACTGATGGAACAGGGATGAATATGGGTGGTGGAGGCTTTAATCCTTTTGGAGGAGGAGGGCAGCAATATACCTTCCATTTCCAAGGAGGTTTTCCTGGTGGATTTGGAGGTTTTTAATTTTAACTCAGTGGAAAGTGGAGATATATCAGATTTTCTTATTGGGGATGGGGCATATAGGTTTTCTTCATAATAGCAAATTTATTAACCCTCAATAGGTGCAGTTCATTACCAATTCTTGTAGGCCTTCTCTAAATCATACTGTATTTATAGCAATTCATTACTTGGTCTATGAATAAAATTTGATGATGGAAATGGCTGAAGCTCAGAAATCTGCTGTGCATATGCGTGTTGTTCGTCCAAATATCAAGCTACAAAAGTTGTTGGATCAACGTTTCCTTGCATTTCATACACATCCTAGAACAGTTTCCAAGATTAGGCATGCCTATTTGCCTTGCGCAAGAAGATTTCACAAACAATTTGCCGATTTTATGGATAATATGCAGGAAAATATACAAGCTAGATAACTATTGACAGGTGCAGAATCTTCTTTGAGGTGTTACCATGTCTATTCTTGTTACTGCAGTTTTGTTTGCAGGAACTTCTTCTGTAAAGCCAATTCCAACGATTTGATAATTATGAGTTAAGCATTTTGTTTGCTGAAAAGATTATTGGTTACTTGCAGTTTAAGCATGTATAGGAAATCAAGTCACATGCAATATTATTATGTATCGGAATGCTTGTGAACTTTCTTGTAAATCAAGATATTGCAGAATACATGAAACATAGTTTTGCTTCATACATACCTACAGCATTAGTACAGCTCGACATACACATCATGAAACTGCTGCTAAGGCTAACAGGGCACAGATCATTGCAAAAATTACCCTTCTGGATTGGCATTTTGTGCTGGAAGAATCCACAGGAACACTATATGCTGGAGAAGCCTTTGGAGCAGGTTTCTGTGGCGGAGGTGGTGATGGAGGCGGTGGTGGCAGAGGTACGTAAAATCTTAGTGGAAGTAGCACTTTGTCCACCTGATACACAACTATCTCGTTATCATCATATATTGTGCTGGACACTGTCGCATTTGTCTCTCCGGTTGTTATATTCACCTGATCTCCTACTGCTGTCACATTCATTGCTAGCAGTTGCGAGCTGCCGCCAGCTTCTGTGTTCAGGGGATTGCTTGCTGTCTCAAACTGCGACTGAGGTAGGTAGTAAGGCAGGACATGGAACTGCACCAGATCCACTTTCTGGTCGTCTGTGAAGGAGTTTAGCATGCCTACTTTGAGACTGGAGAAAGCACTATCCGGTGGCGCAAAGAGAGTTAACCCTTGGTTTGAACCATTAAGCTGTGAGTTGAGGTTGTCCGCTATCTTCGTACTCTGCATCAGTTTGATGAATACGGAAAAATGGCCATCCTTCTCGAGGATGGCAGTCACGTTGGGTGGGCCGGGCGGTGTAGGGGCTGCTGCTGGGGACTGGGCAGTGGTTAGGATGCTGTGAATAAGGAGGAGGAGAACCGGGAATTGAATGAACAGCTTTTGCATCTTGTTTTGTATCGAAAGGCTCGGAGGGTTTTCAAGAAAGGTGGAGTGAAGTACATCTCTCGAGAAGCTTTATTTATAATGGCTACGAGGGAGCACACTCTCTGAGATGGTGGTGTGGTGAGTTAGGTGATAGAATTGGGTGTTTAAGGTGGGAAAGATGAGTTTGACAGATCCTCAGTCAACTAAAAGTTTGCTTTGGAAGGAAGATACAATGACTACGGCTGGTGAGTTTATTTTTCTATGAATTTATTATTGACTCATGTTTGTGATCTTTACCTTCACCATGCAATTATATAGTTCTCCGTATATTGCATTTTTTATGTTATTTTATCATAGATTGAATATATACAGTGATAGTTTACTTGCAATTACATGACATGGGCATGGCTTGATAAATGGAAGTAGGATTAATGTAGATAAATTGCTAGTTTTGGAGTGTACATATTTAGGCATAGACAAATTTCATTACCATTACCTTGTTTCTGCTCAAACAAAATTTAGCTTATTAACCTGTTAGAATGAAGCAATTAGCACTAGTCTTATCAAGCTTTGATAAAGATCTTATATTTTGAAGTCTCTTTCCTGAAAATCTATTTAATTTCTTATCTCATTTCTTTGTATTGCTGCCTCTGTCACAATTCGTCATTGCATAATCATTTTGATCATCACATCTATTATTTGAGGTTATGCCCTTAGTTGGCTGAAGAATTTGTTAGTTTCAACGAAGACAGTATTATGACAATATGTGGCAAATAGAATCAATCGTAATATTTCATACAATAACACTTGCAATCACAGCAATCTAAAATACAAGAAACACATTTTGATTACAGATATCCCAACATCATCATCACATCTATGTTTCGTACTCATGGAAATGCTGCCAGGACCAAAACGACGAAGGCCATTGCATACAACGCATTTCGTGACGGGCATTTGTAAGTGGAAGAATCAACTGGAGCAACATAAACCGGCGAATCCTCGTGAGAAGGTTTCTTTGGCGGCGGTGGCGGTGGCGGCGGTGGCAGAGGTACGTAAAATCTCATCGGTAGCAGCACCTCATCCACCTGATACACAGCTAGTTGGTTGTCATCAAATATAGTGTTGGACACACTCGTGTTCGTCTCCCCGGTTGTGATATTCACCAGACTCCCCGTCGCAGTCACGTTCATCGCCAGCAGCTCCGTGCTGCCCCCGGCCTGTGTCCGCAGCGGATTGCTGGCCGTCTGGAACTGCGACGGAGACACATGGCTAGTCAGAACATGGAACTGCACGAGCTCCGTCTTCTGCTCGTCGGTGAAGGAGTTGAGCGTTCCCGTTTTGAGGTTGGAGAAGGCACTATCCGTCGGGGCGAAAACTGTGAGGCCGTTGCTCGAGTCACTGAGCTGCGAGTCGAGGGTATCTGCAACTTTGGTGCTCTGCAGCAGCTTGATGAATATGTCGAACCTCCCGTCCTTCTTGAGGACGGAAATCACACTGGCCGGCCTGGCCGGTGCAGGGCTAGCCGCCACCGTTGGCGCGCTTGGCACGGACAGTGACGGGGCTGCCGCGGGGGACTGTGCAGCAATGAGGGTGGAGCATAAGAGGAAAGGGAGGAGAAGCTGAATCATCTCGTTGCTTCGAGTTAACGAGGTCTTCGAAGAAGCTTTGATTTTATAGTAATGGTGGTGAGGTGAAGAGTTTGCTTTGCATGGAAGAGAAAACAACCAAAGGCTGGTGAGTTTTTCTCAATTATCTCTTCTTGATTGATATTGGGAACTGACCATGCAGCTAATCTTTTTCTTCCAACAAAAAGGAAGAAAAAGAAAACTCACATTTATTAGTCTAAACATAACTGGTTAGTAAGCCCTCGAAATTCGACGGAAATAATTGGTGCGGTTTTTTTAGTTTAATGTACATCCTATAATAATTTAAAGTACGTTTCTCTAGTTTAAAAAATTCACAATTATTTTCCACATAGAAATGAATTTGATAATCCTATTTTAAAATTACAACAACTAATATCGTATTCTCATCAAATAGCAAAGAATTTAAATTAAATTACACATACC
>JAYJMF010000020.1:1962484-1978337 GCA_036873715.1 Salvia sclarea
ATAATAATAATAATAATAATAATAATAATAATAATAATAATAATAATAATAATAATAATAATAATAATAATAATAGATAAATCGGGCCCTTCGTCTCCCGAAATCAAACTTATTATAATACATCAATTTACAATTAATTGCTCCAAACCAATCTTGAAGGATTAATAATTCTTATTCAAACTAAATCCCATCAAATGATTTTCAATAAGAATTCTTGAATAATCCGAATTATTTTGAAGATCCGCCCCGAAGAAGGAATGGATGGTAGAATGCAGCAATGGCAGCTCCCACGAAGGGCCCCACCCAAAAAATCCACTGCAAAATTCATACAAAAATAAAAATATGGTTTAGGTTTATGATTTGAGAGATTATTTAAATTAATTAATTAATTAAAATTGTTAAATGAATATATACATACTTGATCATCCCAAGCTTTATCCATGCCGTAGATGACGGCGGCTCCGAAGCTTCGGGCCGGGTTGATGCCCGTACCCGTGATAGGGATGGTCGGTAAGTGAACCATGAATACCGAAAATCCAATTGCAAGTGGCGCCAAAATCTATATATAGTAAAAATTCAAATGTGAAATAATGAAGGGAAATGAAATAAGTTTACATATTAATGAAGAACTTTAATTATAGAGAAAATATTTCAAAGTTGGAAAATAAGAATATTGGACTTGTATTATTGGGTCACATCACAAGTTTTGTGTACAAAAAGTTATAAATGGGACAACCCTTTCTTAAATTCTTTTGGATGTTGGCTCGCAAATTATGATAATGAATTACAAAATATAATGTCAAAAACATTCTATTCTTATAAGTTATAACAAAGAAATTTCCTTTTCATTTGACCCGGCTAGCTGGATCAAAACTTCATTGGGCCTATTTATTGATCTGACCTTTTTCTTTTGCTTTCATCGATTTTGTTGGTTAATTGATACAAAAATTCAAATGAGTGCATCACGAGAGACTCAAACCTTAGACTACCACTAGGTTAACACACACATTGATATAACTTTTTTAATGTTTGAAATTGACATGATTTTCATTTTGTTTAAATTATAAACTAAATAAACAGAAATTATTGACGAAATAATAAAAGTTTCATAATTTAGTATGTGTGTGTATATATTCTCACCGGGATGTGGGAGTCTTTGGCATCCCTCTTTGGGTCAGTGGCGGCAAAGACGGTAGCACAAAGGCTTTCCATAGGCCACCACCGAATCTGACAAAGTACTCCTTCTGGAAAGCCTTCACTAGCCCGCACCTAAGCATTGCGCCAACACGGCCCGAACCAACTACACCTTTCGGGCCAAGAAAAGCCCGAATGTCACCACCGGATTAATGTGTCCTCCTACACATATAATAGTAAATTTTTATAGTTAAAATGCCAAGGATGCCGACGCCGCCACACCCGCTGGCAGCCGATCACAGTGAGGAAGAGGAGGGTTGCGACGAATTCTGCGATGATGGCTTTGTAAAACGACAACCTTCCGAGCTCCTCCATGCCTCGATATCATTGGCCATTTTCTATTTTCTTCAAGATCAAATTGAGATGAAAAAAATATAGTGATATTGTAAGACCCTTTTCTTTTGTATTAGTAAGAGTTTGTGTTTTGTGGTGATGATTTGTGGGTTGGAAGTGGAGTGATATCTATTATATATAATATAATAATTAAGGAATATACAACGTAAACTTAATTTGAGTGGCAATTTTGAAAATAGTGTAAGAATTTAGGTCACAATTTATTCAAAAGAATTTGTTCTTTTGTCCCATGTGCGTGGAATATAGAAAGAGAGAGCTAATTTTCAAGTTTTTCTTTTTTCGAAAAATTACAATAATTTGATGAATGACAAAAATATACAATATGTATATTAAATTGAAAATCATGGAAGACTATTAAATTTGATGCATGGCATGTAATAAATGAGTTTTAAATGAGAAAACTATTATCCTTTTAAATTTAAAGTTGGTTTTGGAAATACTGTACGTCTCAAGTCTATCGTAATTTCCATTTTTTTTCTTTCATTTACATTTTCGGTTGTTCTTTACAATTAGATTTCCCTCCTTTCTTTACTTTTTATTGTCGGTCACAACTATTATTTTGTTTTAAATTATTAGTTAGTGATTATTATTATTATTATTATTATTATTATTTTTATTATTATTATTATTATTATTATTGTTATTATTATTATCTATTAATTTACAAAATTTTGATAAACTAAATAAATTAAGTAATTTAAATAATGAAATGCAAAAAAAATTATAAATAGATATTTTCTTAAAATATAACTAAACATTTCATTTTTCAATCAATTACTCAAATCGAGGAAATTTTCAAAAAGTTTCATTGCAATTTTATGTTTCACCTAGCGAGCCACGACAACATTTTAGAGTCGGAAACCCCTATATAATTTTTCTCAAATATCGATAAAAAACTTAAAAGTTCATAAAACGTTACATTGCAATTTTATGTTTCACCTATATATATATAGCATAATTTCATTAAAAAACTTAAAAGTTCATGTTGAGCATTCTTTATGTTTTTGGATTATTTGAATCATATATAATTTTCTTTCTATATTTTATGTCAAATTGTGAACTTTAGCAATATAATTATTCTCAATGTGATTAAAAAATATTTTCATTCGATCGTCTTAATTTCAACAGTAGAATAAACAAAAGTAATTTGTTTTAGCGTTGTGTCACTTGGAAATTGATTTTATTTTCAATTGAGTTTGATGATTTTCAAACATACACTAAACATGCTTATAAATATTTAATTTTAGCATTATATTTTCTTCGTAATTCAACTGTGAAAATTGCATTATTATTATTATTATTATTATTATTATTATTATTATTATTATTATTATTATTATTATTATTATTATTATTATTATTGATGCACATCGCATTGAGAGTAAATCCAATTTATAAAAAGTAAGAGTAATTATTAATGATATTGTAAGGAGGTAATTGGTACGAATGAATGGAGTTATGTATGAATCGAATTAATCTAGGAAAGTAATGATGGCAAGATTGAATGATAAAAAAATATAATTGATACGCTTGGTATCTGCAAAGAATAAGAAAGGAATAAAATATTTAGGAAATGCCGAAGCGACTCTAACAAATCAACATAGTTATGTAATAATTGAATGAATTTTGGAAAAGATTGATGACAATAAAGAAAGAGAGTAGTGATAAATCAACATAGTATGTATACATAATAGGGGTTATTTTGCAATTTTTAGGGGTCACTTTGATATTTTAAAAGTTTCGATTTGGTTAACTTATAATTGATCGGTTCGGTTTTAATAGAATTTAATTTATTTATTTTTCTTAAAATTTATTAACTAAATAATAATAAAAAATTTTATTTATTTGTGTTATATCGCCGAAATTGAGACTTCTCCGGCCATCGACAAAATCCGGCCTCGCCGCCGATCACCAATGCGCTGGTGACGCCGCTGCACGTGACGAACACGATGCTGGCGGCGGCGGGGTCACTCCTCCGCACCGTGTGCCAGCTGTCCCACTCCCACCCCCTCCAATGCAAGGCCCTCGAGCTCTGCTTCAACGTCGCCCTCAACCGCGCGCCTCCCCGCCGCCGCCGCCGCCGCCACTCACCCCATCCTCTCCGCCCACCACCACCACTCCTCCTCCTCCGCCGGCTACCCTTCCATATCCAACGTCCTCGTCGCCGCCTTCAAGCGCCCACAGGACCAGCAGCGCCGCGGCGCAACAGACACAAACAACCAGCAGCAGACAGCGCAGGCGGCGAAGCTCCTCACCGTCAAAATCGAGCTCGAGCAGCTCATCATCTCCATTTTAGACGATCCCAGCGTCAGCAGAGTCATGCGAGAAGCTGGCTTCTCCAGCACTCAAGTCAAAACCAATGTCGAGAAATCCATCAACTCAGACATTTCCCCCCAAAATTCCCCAAAACGCCGCCGGAGCAAGGAGAATGAAACAAAAAACCTCGTAATCCTCGATCCTTCATCTCCCCCATCCACAACAGACGACGACGATGACTCTCACATCATCGTCGATTTACTAACAAAAAAACACAACCACAACTTCATCCTCGTCGGAGAAAGCATTTCAAATGTGGAGACGACGATGCAGCAGGTGATTACACGTGTCGAGCGAGGCGAAGTGCCCGAACAATTGAGAGCTGTCAAATTTGTGACGCTCCGTTCTACACGTTCTGCAACGTGAGGAGGGAGCTGGTGCAACAGAAGATCCAGGAATTAGGGTTTCTGGCGAAGAGCCTCGTCGAGAAAGGGGTGGTTTTGTATTTGGGGGATTTGAATTGGATCAGTGAATATAGGGTTAGTGATGTGGAGAGAGAGAGAGAGAGGAGAGACTACTGCTCAGTGGAGCACATGATCATGGAGACCAAATCATGGATCTGGATTTGGGAGGATTTGGCTCGTCGGAATCGCTACAATTCGCTTGAGAATATCTGGCAATTGCATCCGCTTACAGTTCCTGCAAATAGCCTCGTAGCTCATAGGTAGTATTTGGTTAATAAATTTTAAGAAAAATAAAATTAATTAAATTTTATTAAAAATCGAACCGATCAATTATAAGTTAATCGAACCGAAAGTTTTAAAATATCAAAGTGATTCTTAAAAATTGCAAAATAAACCCTTCTATGTATACATATTATGTTGATATATATTTTCTCAAAGAGATATTATAAAAGTGGTAATACCTACGTTTTGTATGCACAAAACATAGAAAAAAATGAAATATTTAGCACGCGATTGATTCTAATTAATGAAGTTACGTAGGAATGGAAAGAATCTGGAAAAAAGATTGATACTTGGAAAACAATGATAAAAAAAAAGGAAGTTCCTATTTCATTGATTCCTTAATTGGTAGATAGATATAAAATATAGGAATGGAATAACTTTTGTTAATATAGTTTAACGATTCTAATGAGTTATAATTACCTTTTTGTTTCTAATGATTAATTACACTATCTAACTTATTTCGTAACCCATATTATAGGATAGATCTATAACATATAATCCTATATGCAAATAATAAATAAACAAACTGCATGTTTATAAGATGAACTGAAATATCTCATAATTAATTTTTTTTACTCTTTTCGGAAATTTCAGCATGAACACCAATAGTTGACTGAATGTTACTAGTATTGACAATTTCATTTGCAATAACTAAAGTCACTAGCTTCTTTAATTTCTATTGTCATCAATTTATCAGTTTTTCTCTTCTTTATTTTAGCTCCAATTTTTAGAAAGTGCAAATGAGAAAATGCAAACGTTATGTTATAAAGTAACGTTTGTTTACAATCATACTAGAAAATCTATGTAAAAATCTGGTAAATGTCAGTTTATAAATCAAAGCAAGTAGTTTAAGTCAATAAATTATCGATTTATGGAGCGAGTGCATGTTTATGTTTGCGCAACTTGAATTGCTAATTACTTATCAACTAATACGAAGTAATCTAAATGCATTATATCATTTGCAATATTTGCAATCTATTTCCCTAAAAAACAACTTGTAATCTATCTAATCGCCTATACGAATTAATACGCTCTCCGACTCCATTAAATCATTAGATTTGTGTCAAATTATTCAATAATTTACATGAAAATAATTTTGGTGATAATATTGTTAGAATTGCAGTTATGAGTAGAAATGCAATAAATTAATTAACCCAAATTTGTGCTGATAAATAATCATCCAAGGTGATGTTTGGTTTGTTAGATGATATAATAGTGAGATATAATATAGTATAGGTCAAAACTCATCTTTTAAAAGGAAAAGTTGTTCGATTGAACCATCAATTCTTATATAATTCAAAACTCATTTAATTTATTATTTTATTTTTGCTAAATTAATGTACAATTACAAATATATGCCGAAAAATACATTTCTCAAAAAATACACAAATTCCCTTTTTCTTTTGTCTCTCTACAAGTCATCCTTTCTCTTTTGTCTCTCCTTCTCACTTATCCCCTTCTCCCTTTCTCACTCTTCCCCATGCAATTCACATTTTCCTCTTTCTCTAAAATATACTCTCCCTCCAGGCGAAAGTGAAACGTATTTTTTTTAGATTGTCCCAACGAAAGTAAAACATTTCTTCTCTTAGACACTTTATTACTCACACAACTTTAATTCTTGTGTCAAAGGCAAACGTTTTGCTTTCGTCAGGACGGAGGGAGTACTTCATAAACTTAAGATTGATTTTATCGCAGGGGTGAAACTATGATTGATTGTTATGATCATAAAATTAAGCATCCTAAGACAAAACATGGACTAATAATTGGATTATAACTCGAATTATCCATCACGAGGCGAACCTTTTAAGACAATCGTATGATTAAATTTAGTAATTCAATCTACCAAAACTTATCAAACAAACCAAACACCACCGATATAATTAACCAACACATTAATATAACCAGCACTTGCAACAACATCATCACTTTAGATGCTCAAAGCAGCAAAACCAAAAATAAAAATAAAAATGATCCGGGCCATCAAAACCACGGCCCGGATCCCGAAATCACACTAATAATAATACATGAAATTTACAATTGCTCCAATCAACATTGAAGGATTAATTCTTATTCAAATTCGATCACATCAAATGGATCTTCAATAAGAACTCTTGAAGGATCCGAATGATTTGGAAGATCCGGCCCGAAGAACGAATTGATGGTAGAGTGCAGCGATGGCAGCTCCCACGAAGGGTCCCACCCAGAAAATCCACTGCAAAATTCAAACAAAATAAAATTTGATTTTTAGTTATATAGTATAATTTTAGAGATTATTAAATTAATTAATTAATTAATTAAAATTCATACTTGATCATCCCAAGCTTTATCCTTGCCGTAGATGACGGCGGCTCCGAAGCTTCGGGCCGGGTTGATGCCCGTGCCCGTGATCGGGATGGTCGCTAAGTGAACCATGAACACCGCGAATCCAATTGGAAGTGGCGCCAAAACCTATATATAGTGAAAATTCAAATGAGAAAAAATAATGGTCAATTATAGAAAAAATATAAATTTCTTTGTTGAGGTAAAAATTATTTCAAAGTTGGACAACAAGAATATAGGACTTGTGTTATTGGGCCACCAACCCATAATCTTGTATACAAAAAATTATGCACATCCCATTCTAAAATTTTAAGTTGTTTGCTCCCAATTATAATGACTTGCAAAATATGTCAAAATCAACTAAAAGTTCATGTATATTATTAATCAAAAAACTTCTTTATTATAATTGTTAATAATTTGAATTACCATTTATGTTATATAAAAAAATAAACTTAAAAATATACAAGGACAAATGCTAGTTTGACTATTCATTTTTTATTCGAACCATCAAAGCTCGGGCCGACTAGCCCAATCGAGCCCATAAATACCAGATAAGTGATTCATCCGGTATGTATTGGCTCGATCAAAAATTGATCTGGACTTTATTTCGGCCAGTCCATCAATCAAAATCATGACTTTGCGTATGAAATTCGAAAGCTATTTATACTTTTAATATTTGAATAGTAGTACAAGATTTTTTTTTTTAAGAACATAACGAAGTTATAAAAGCTTTCTAATTTAGTATGTGAATATATATTGATTCTCACCGGAACGTGGGAGTCTCTGGCATTCCTCTTTGGATCGGTGGCGGCGAAGACGGTGTAGACAAGCACAAAGGTTCCGATGATCTCGGCCGCGACGCCCGTGCCGGTGCTGTAGCCGTCGGCGAGCTCGTTCGCGCCGCCGCCATATCTAACGTAGTAGGCCTTTTGGAAGGCCTTCACCAGCCCACACCCACACACCGCTCCCAAGCACTGGGCCACCATGTACAACACGGCCCGAACCAACGACACCTTTCGGGCCAGCAAAAGCCCGAACGTCACCGCCGGGTTAATGTGTCCTCCTGCATATACATATATGTGAGTACTACATTTCAATGCTAAAATTGAAAAAAATACAAAAATTTTAAAATTTTGTGAAGTTCAGGAAAAGGCTAATATTCCAATATAGTAGTACTACATCTCAATGCTAAAATTAAAAAAAATATACAAAAATTTCAAAATTTTGTAAAGTTAAGGAAAAAGGCTAATATTCCAATATAGTCTGGAATTTTGTATGACTATTTTATAGTCTGAAATTTTAAAACAATCAAATATAGTCTGATAATTACACTTTTATTATATAATCCTATATAGTTAAAGTTAATATTTGAGAGCTATACATGTAAATAATATAGCAATTGTAGGATTATATTTGACTAATTTAAAATGCGGTTAGTATTCAAATATAGCCTAATTTTTGTCGGCGTGAGAATTTTATAGCTAGATAACAAAAAAATTTAAAAAATGTATCGAATTTTATCCGTGTGAATACTTTATAGTCTAACATAATTTTAACATATTCACGATATGGCACAACACGGCATGACATGTTTTAGAATGTCGGGATATAAAATACTCACACAGAAAAAAATTAGTCCATATTTGAATATTAACCCTTTAAAATGTATCAAATTAACCATAAAGAACTGACACGTGCAAAAATCCAGCTAATATTATTAAAAATAAGGGAACAAGATTAGTTGGGGTGCTGGAGCTCCCCCTAGCACCCCTAGATCAAAAGAGGGGGAGGGACGAGAAATTACATATTTAACTTAGGTTATAAGATACGAGCAAAACTCAGACCATATTTAAATAAAAAGTTAGTCGGGGGTGCCGGAGCTCCCCCTATATATATCAAAAGAGAGAGGGAGGGGGCTGACCGGAAATGCCGGCGGTGCAGTAGACGAGGACGAAGATCATGCCGCCGAATGCCCAGGCGATGCCGAGGATGCCGACGCCGCCACACTCGTCGGCGGCGCTCTGGCTCTTGTAGCCGATCACGGTGAGGACCGTGACATAAAGGAAGAGAAGCGTCGCCACGAATTCGGCGATGATGGCTCGGTAAAACGACCATTTCCCGAGCTCCTCCATGTCGACGAGCGGCGCCGGCGGCGGGTCGTGGTAGTCCTTGCCGCCGTGCTCGCCGCCGGCGGGGCCTCCCACCTCAATATCTTTTCCCATTTGATGATGATTTTTTTTTTAAATCTTTTTTTTGTTTAAGTAAGTGAGAGTTTTTGTGTTTTGTTGTGATGATTTGTGGGTTGGAAGTGTGGAGTGGTATTTATATAAGAAATAGGAGTAATTATTGATATAGTAAGTAGTTAATTTATTGAGTTTTGCCGCCCAGCTAGACTTGGCTTCGATTGTTCATTTTGTCACAATTTTATTGAGTTTTATTTGACCCTACCACTAACCGCCCTAATTGAGCTACTATATATTTTTTCAATAATTATGTGGTGGCAATGTTTTCTTATTTGTTTATTTGTTAACATCGATCCAGGGTATTAATTAGCAACGTTTTTTTTTAATTACAAAAAAAATGTATATAGAAAATATTGATTTTCTTTATTAAAAGGGTGGTTAATTAACTAATGTTACATACTTGACTAATTTGCTTAAGAGTGAGTGACTATATAGCTAGAATAGAATTACCCATTCATTTCCTCCTGAGCGCACAAAAATATATTTCCTAAAGGTATTCTTCGTTGTTTATCTTTATCCTAACATGAATTTTTAATAAATTTAATCTACTTAGGAGTTAGGATGTGAAAAAAAATGTTGACTATCGCCCGTAGACTTCAAAAATATATTTTTTAATTTTTGTATTAAATAATGAAAATTCCTTCAATAATAATCTACAAATGTAACAATTAAATTACCAAAGAAAACAATAAAAGGAACTAAATAATTTAGCGATGATATATTAAACTCAACACTAATTGAAATGACAAACCGACCATGGATGAATGATCAAAATGCCACCTCACTTCCACCGCCGCCACCGCATCCTATCTCAATCCATTACCAACCAATAATATGTGTTTAACTTAATTAAATGAATGGTTAATTAATTATAATCTTAGTTAATTTGCACCGTTTCGCAAATGACTTAATTGAAATTAATTAATAATTGATCATCTCACATACAATATAATTCAGTCTCTCTTTCCAAACACAAGCCAAAATAAATTTTTCATATATTTCTTGGTTATTATTAGATGGCTTCGTGTCACTATCAATGGGATGGTGGTCTCTTAATTAATTACTACAATTTACAGTCTCTTTATTGTAAAATTATATTGGTTGTGGATTAGGTTAGTTGGTCGGTAATAGTATAATGTTTTGTTTAATGAGTTATCACAAACTTTCTTTATTAGTATCTTGTTTTCCTTCGTAACTTTTGAGTTAAAGAATTCATCAATTATCATGTATCGGTTGATGTTACAACTCACAAATACTGGATGGTTTAAGACTTATTATTATTTTATTAGTAATGATTAATATATATATATATATATATATAATTTAATTGAATAGTTAATTCATGCCACAACGAATATGCCAGATCCTTAATTGATTGTATTTACACGTTTATTTTAAAGCAATTATGAGTATATATGAAATAATTTTGGAGCATGTGCACCTTACAAATTAGTATATATAACCAAGCACTAAACCATAATACTATAGTATCTACTACAACACGAACTATCAATTAAGTGATACAAATGTATTATTTTTCCAGAATGGAATTCTTAAGGTACAGATTGGAAATTGATCGATTTATATCACTATATCAGTACATGGACACCATTAACCTAACACAATTAATTGCAAATGGTCACTAACAAAATAATTGCAAATGGTCACTTCATGCACCATTTTTATCATCACATCTTACACAATATGTTAATAAAATAATTAAATTGTTAATCAAGATTTAAGTCAATTAGAGAAACTTAGGGGTTATTTGCCGCTAAAAGTAGTGAACCCACATAGAAGTTGATTATGAAATTTATATAGAGTTTATAGCTCATGTCTCCAACTCTAAGTTTTTTTAAAAATATGTTTCCAATTAATGATTTTTCATAGTAATATGTTTCTAACTTTCGATTTTTTCTATAACATGTTCCGCACGTTCGCACCACAAAATACAGGCGACGAAATGATAACTCATCTCGCCGGATTCTTCGATTGACTTATAAAATAATGTCGTTTAATCATGTTTTGTTCTCATTTCCAAAATATTCAATCAAATGAAGTATTAACATCGTATACAATATAAGACATTTCAGTTAAATATATCAAGTCATATTCCATATTACTAACCAAAAGACATATAGCATTTTATATAGTAACAATAAATACAAACTAATAATAGTTAATACTCATTCTTATATGAATATCGGTATGATGGATTCAATGTAAAAATAAATATAAAGTAGTGTATAATAAAGTCTACTTAAAAAGTTTCACTGGACCTGTGCTATTTGTACTTTATAAGTGAAAGGTCTGGTAAAACAATTCTCGATCATCTACTCTCAATTAAAAAAAGGTATGATTAAGAAGAGAGAAAGTGACATTTTATTTTTTAGAAATAATATTTTGCACTTATTATTGTCTTGGTTAAGATTCTTATATATTAACCATCCTCATAAAGTTCCATAAATTTATAGATTATTATGATTTCTCTAGTTGGGCTCGAAACAGACGTATCGGGCTCTTCAAACATGGGCCAATTTTCCAAACAACACCCACAAATACTTTTAAATTAATTTGCAATTTAGCCACCAAAAATTTCAATCTTAAAAATGATTTTCAATAAGAAAAGCTCATCATCCAAAAGATTTCGAAGCTCCAGCCCAAGTCGAGGAAAAGGGCCCATAAAATCCACAGCAAGAATTGGTCGGAAATCATATAATATACTATATGATCAATTTTATTGTGTTAATTAGTTTATATTATTTGAGAGATTTTTTAATGAATTCAAGTTGTTAATGTATACAAAACGATTTTGCAAAGAAAATATTTTTAAAAAGGGTCATGCAAGATATGAATTGATAAGTGATGAGAAATTCAAATATCCACTACATGCATCTCTATCATCAAATAAATTACATCGACATAGGGATATTGAGAATAAATCGAAAATAGTAAGCCAGTTTGAACTATAGTGCGACGATTTCAATGTTTTCTGCTTTTGTTATTTTGCGACGAAAATAATCATTAATTATGTCCCATTTGCAATTCATTTATTACAAAAATACAAAATATCTAACACCCTAGCAATGTACCATCTAGTTGTGCAGTGGGAATATTAATTAACGAATTGAGTAATGCTTTTTGCTACAAAAGGTATGCACCACTTATTTATTTCACAGGACTTTCTGTATTGGCCAAATATAGAATATTCGAAGAATATAAGAACTAAATAGCTACGTGTATTTCTTAGATTTTTACCTTCTAAAAAATTATTAGAAATTAATAATACCAACAATAATAAATCCACCAAATTCCTACGTGTCAGTCTCGTATGATTGGGTGAATTTTGAGAACATTCTTGCGTTTCTTCCCCGTTGTTACTTTGACATTGATTTCAACAATTTTTCTAAATTAATAATGTCCTTTTCAAGATTTGTATTCTATTTTGTCTTTTTATTTATTATATGATAGATCAATTTTGGGTAGAGAATGTACGGAATCATTTTTTTTTCAACAAGGGGTGAAATTGTAATTAAGTATAGATAGGAAAGAAGAAGTCATCGTGCTGTGCTGGAACTGAGTAGAAATTTAATTTTTTATGATGATGATAAACTGATAATTCTCTTTCCATATTCATGACTCATGATTGAAATTGAAAAGGATGATAACAATTTTTTGATAATTCTGAAAAAATAGAGTCTCTTACTAAACTGTTTGTTCTTTCATCTTCACAATCCACTAAAAGGGTCTTTCAATTATTTGATCACACATGTATGAAAAGTACTAATCGATAACATACTAACCATATGTTAAAAAAATGATGAATGGCACTCTCAATTTTGCATTAAATGAAACCAACAAGCAAAATAAATTTATACAATGATGTATTATTGTTTATCTAGTCACCTAACCATTTGTTCATTGCACACGTAGTCACATATGAGACGGTAGATGACAAATTTTGTTGAATAAAAAATCAAAAATCTATGGATCACAAACTATATCCCAAAATATAATAATAATATAATTTTTAGATCTTGGCAATAAAATATTAGAACTTCTATTTTTTTGTAATTTGGGCTCATGCAACTTCTCCGACGGACGGAAATCTGACTCATCACTAATTTTCTATGAAAAAAACAACATCGTTTAACGATGAATTTTAAGTACAAGTCGAAAAATTCGTATTAAGTCAAATTTCCGTCTGATTGCATTTTGTAATATAATTCGTAATTAGTATGACAACTTTTTTAGCAAGAGACTTTTTTTAGAAAATTGTCCATATCTATCCCTCTTTTCTTTTTTAGAGTAAAATGTGTCCCACTTCAATTCTTTCTCATTTATCTCATAATCTAAAGGGACCCCTTCCCATTTAAATAAACAAAATTCCCCAATTATATTGTCAATATATGATCATCACCTTATCTCCTCCAAATTAAATAAATGCAATAAAATCAACCCCACTCCATTATATATCTTCATAACCAAACCCTCTCTCTCCCCTCTCTCTCTCTCACTCTCACACACACACACACACACAAAAACACACATTTCTCATTTTTCATTTCACTTTTCTCTATAATTGGCAAAAGAAATGCAATGACGGCAAGGAAGAGCCACCGCTACCTCAGCTTCGCCGCCGCGCCGCCGCCGGGCGGCGGCGATCGGTTCGAGCTCGAGGAATCCGACGTGTGGAGCGCTGACGTGGCTGCCGCGGTCGCGTTCCTCGAGCCGAAAATGCCGGCGTCGCGGCGCCGCGGCCGGAAGCAGCCACTGAGGGGCGCCGCCGCCGCCGCGAGATCGCTGCCGGTGAACATACCGGACTGGTCGAAGATCCTCGGCGACGGCGGCGGCGAGTTCCGGCGACGCGCCGCCGCCGATGATCGCGACGAGTTTGATTGTGATTATGATTATGATTATGAGGAGGAGGGGGAGAATGACCGAATTGCCCCTCACGAGTATTTGGCGAGGAATCGGGGCGCTTCTTTCTCGGTGCATGAAGGTGAGGGAAGAACGCTCAAGGGGAGGGATTTGAGTAGGGTTAGAAATGCCATTTGGAAGCAAATTGGCTTTGAAGATTGATATTAGCACTAATTATAATTATGAGTGTGATGATTAATTAGCTTAATTTTAACCTAAGGGTTTGTTAGGTGGAGTTTTTTTGGGGTCTTATATAGTTATATGTATGATAGTTTTGATTGTTAGTTTTGTTTTGATAACATCGATCTAGATGATCGATACGTGACGATGTTTTGGGATAGTTGGAGTATAAGATGGAATACTATTTTGTAACGGTAATCTCGTTTGAGAATAAATTTCAAGCTGGTTCAGATTGTCAGATGATTTTAGATCTGGTCTGATATTGTAATTTTTTTTTTTGTATGGTCGTGTGTGTATGTATTCTTTCACATAAAATTATTATTATGCTAATTAATTAATTGATGTAATATTGAACGAAACCTTTAAACTTGGAGGATAATCATTTGCATGCTTTTGTAATTTATTTTGGTTTTGGAAGTTATATTAGGTGTTGCTGTGGTATAGGCGGTTTGTTGTTCTTGTCTTTTCGGTATTAAATTAAGTGGGGAATTAAATATGAAAAAAGAACCTTTATTTTTTATTTGGAGAATGGAATAGACAGATATTTTATTTGTTTATTTATTTGTAAGGAAAAGACGCATTATTAAGACGAAATTAGGTGGTTTAATTTGTTATGGCTTGGTTGGTAAGAAAACAAGTGGCAAAGTGACATCCAAAGCTTGATTACACATTAATGTCAACATTTTGTCGTCATCTTTTTGGCTACGAGTTTCTGATGAATATAACATGTTGACTAACTCAATTTATAATGACTGATTATTTTATTTTTATTTTTATTTATTTATTTTGGGTTGTAACGTGACGCAATCTTAGAACTAGAGATTGTGATCGATTATCGTCTCCTCAATAATTTTCTTGTCAATTTTTATTTAGTTATTATGAAATTTTCACGTATATAATCGAGACGAAATGAGTATCTCGACATTAATTGACTCGCCAGTTGTGTGATTAATCTGCAATCGGATTTTAATTAATAAGCATTGGATAACACATAATTTAGAAAGGTTCTTGGACATTTTACAAATATTAATCTGTAATTTCTCGACATTCTGAACAATCTTTGCACTCTAAATTAGGGGTGAGTATTCAATTCGGATTTCGGATCGGATTTTTGCCTGATCCGATCCGATCCGATCCGAATTCGAAAATCCGAAATTCGGCTATAATAAACATAAAAATAAATAAATAATTCGAAAATTCAAAAATTCAAGTGTATTATTTTAATATAAATAAATAATTTTGTCTATATATTATAACATATACTACATATACTTTAATATAACTTAAAGTTATATATAACATGTATATTATATATATAATATTAATAATATTATATATTATATATTTCGAATTTCGGATTTGTTCAGATTACTATTAGATCGATCCGATCCGAAAATCCGAAAAATTCAAACCAAATTTTTTATTTCGGTTTGGTTCGGTTCGAATATTCGGATTTCGGGTATTTTGCTCACCCCTACTCTAAATTGCTTGTAGAATTAAATAGGGTATATTATCAATATATAATTCTAATTCCCAAGACACATGACACCTGAGTCCCCATTTTTCTCTACACATGCCACATCATTTTTCCTAATATATAATTTTATGAGTTTTTTCTTATTTATAATTTTATATGATATA
>JAYJMF010000020.1:1984155-1997675 GCA_036873715.1 Salvia sclarea
GAATTTGAATAAACTAACTTTTTAATAAAAATATTTACAAATCATGACATAGAATGATTCCCGTCGAATTTCGACGGATTACAACCTAGTTATTTATTGGTTGCATATCATTTTAGTCTCAAAATATCGACCATCAATGGTTCAATCATCCATCATATATCCCATTGTAAAATGAATTGGTGTAATTCAAATCATAATGTTTTGATCACAAAAACTAAAATCCTCAAACGAGTTAATATTTATTACATCAAATGGTACATTTGCATTTTCTTTAATACATATTTGATCGTGTTTGAATCTAAATCTTGACTCAGTGAAACATTTGAGGTCTTACACAAGACAAGCTTCATTTTAATTTGAGTGTCCATATCATCACGACACAAATCCTACCTAAAAATGTTTACAGAAAAATTCAAATTTCAAATATACTTGAATTTAGAAACAAATTGGACCATACATAGAAATGTATGGATTTCGTAATGCAATATGTATCATGTTAATTAAGTATAATCGACTACTAAATTTTATCCGACGAAATGTTTCAAATTCATTCACATAAATTGATCCTGATACAAAAGCGAGGGATATGCCAAATTATCTAGTTAAATTACCTCTTTTTTTTAAAACGATTTCATCCATATCATATCAACATTAAATTGGTAAAATATGTAAATTTATATTACACAGCCAATATGAGTGTTTTTAATCAACTCTATGAAACTTCTAAGAAAACAAACTGCAAGAACCAAAAACATTAAATTGAAATTTTGGGGTAAAAAACAATCACGAATTTCTTATTCTTTTTTTTTGGGAGACGTTGTTTCATCTAAATTCTAAATATTTCTCTGTTTTCGAAAGTAAACTTGATTTAGCCAAATATAATATGGCCTTTAAAATAAGCCCAATGAGCAAATTGGGTCTTTTGAAAAGCCCAAATGAAGATATGTTACAAAATATTACACTTTTTTTAATGATATACTAGTATATCACTACCAAATTATTAAGGTTGGAAAATGTTGGCATAACTACATAAGCCTTTTCTTGAGGCCCAAATTGGGGAGACTGCAAATTGATATGACATAAAATTAACATGTTACGAAAATAAATTACAAAATTGCTAAGGAAGATATACAAATGTAACCAATATGGCAATATGTATATATTTTTGTTAAAAGAACTTATGAAGTTTCACTTTCAGTAAATAATGTTTTAAATACATTAATATTTAACAAACTAAATTGAAAAAAAAAATCCAATTTCGTGTACGTACGTTAATTTGGTTTCTTGTAAATTCATTTCTTCTTTTTGTTGAGATTTTAATTAATGTTGGTATCTTGTAAATTCATTTCTTCTTTTTGTTTAGATTTTAATTAATGTTCTAGAGAAGTATTTGCACGAGTATGTGTCATCGATTTGCAGAATTCGAAGTACATGATCAATCATGTGGATTGATTAATTCCCATGAAAACCAAGTTCCAAGGTAAAATCGTGATAGAGAAACATTTCTCACAGTTCTTGCATCAAATTAAATAAAATATTACAGATCCCTATTATGCTTTGGTAGAAACCATGGCAGAAATTTTGGGATGCATATGCTGGAAACAAATACTAAGGTTTTTCTAAATAAAACAAAACTTTGGAAATTGATAATTTTGTCTCCTTCTATGCATGCACTAGTACCATGGTCTTATGTTAATTTCAGTGTAATAGTTGGAATATACAAATAATTCAATACTATAATACTAATTTCGGCAGCCCGGTATATTCATCATAATAAAATATCACGGAAATAGATCTAGCTAGTTTATGTGTGACAAGTGAAAAATGACGAATGACAAGGCTCTCAATTTTTAATTATATTTATTTTCGTTTATAGAGTGAGTACTTAAAGTATAGATCCCACTAAATTGTTCTAGATAAAAGTAAAATTAAGCCTTATTTATCATTTTGGGCACTTGCAAATTATAAATTAAACCAATAATATACCAGAAAAAAAAAGAAAAAAAAAATTGAAAAGGGAGGAAATAGTGGTCTTTGACAACTATTAAAAATGTAATTAAGAGATATTTGCAGATCAAAATATGTTTATTTTATGTTATTTTCTCCACAAAACACATCTAAAAATAAAAAATTCAGCATGAAAAATATATGAAGCATAGAACCTCACGTTTGGAATAAGCTACAATGTCAATATATGTGAAAATTAAAAATAAATAATTTCATTTTTTTCTCAAGAAAAAAGGGATGTCAAAAATTAAACGAATTTCCCTTTTCCTTAATGTTGGGAGCAGCAGGTGAGAATCGGCGCAAAGCACCAGAATATTTTTCATGCCGACGCTGACCGCACGTGCGCGTCATATTTTAGTTTGGAAACACAATAATTAATACTAATAAAAAGGCTAATTATTATCAATAAAATTCAAAATTATGCTCGAATTTCCGAAAAACTAAATATGTGTCGAAGCAAGAAAGTTAGGATTATGAACATATTCTAACAAGTCGAAAAATATTGCAGTTTTTCTTTATAATTTGTTAAATTGAATTTCTAATCGACTTGGATAATAATTGATTAATGGGAAAACATACACACGCCTCCAAAATCATGACTTTAGACTCCCGATTATCAAAGTAGATTAGGAAAATGATTCCTTCTTTATATTTTAATGGGAAAAAGATGCAATTCGTGCCGTTTTTTTTATATACTAAATTAGTTGCAATAAATGAAAAATCATGTAAAAATTTACTCAAATAATGTAGAACTAGAAAAAAAAACACTTTATGTTACAATCGTTGAGTTTTGATTGTCAACATCGATTATTATTGTCGTTAATTTCCCTACAATTCATCATCAAACCACACACTCCAAATAAACTTGCGTGTGATTATTAACCACTAAATAAATGAGATTAGTTGATAAAAGAGCGTGGAAAGTGGGAATCGCGTCATTAAATGTTGATTAAATATGGTAATTAGCAAGACTTGCGGCACTTGAACTGGAAAAGCTGACGTCACCAATTTTGGAAAAGTCTAGGGTAGGTTTAAATTCCAATGACTTGTGTTTTTCATTATAATTAATCACTTTGATTTGATTTCATTTTGTTTAAGCACACGCATGGCTTGTTTTTCCTTTTAATTAATCGCTTTTCCCACGTCTTTTTCAACCACAAAATTCATCGCATATGTGTATCATAATCTAAATTAGGTGAATAGATTTGACACATTTATATATTTTTCTTCATGAAAGACAAGAACTTCCGTGCAACGATTAAATTAATCATAAACAAGGAATAACTCTTTATATATCTTGAGAAATGATCGAATAGAAGTCTCTCGTAACTCTGAAAATCTTGATTGATGAATGATCAAAAATAATTTTTCAAATGAAACACGTTTTCTCCGCATGAGATAACACTTTTTCTATAAATATGCTTTTTTCATGTAATTTTCTCCATGATTACCCTTTTTAACCATAAAATAGTGTTATTTTCGTTATTACAATCATATTACTATATTAGTTTCTTTCTAGTTTTTAGAAGGAAGATGATATTTATCAAATCTAACTTTATACGTAGGGTGATGATCGAATATAAACCTTCTATATACATCTATATAAGTTAATTTAAGTCATATTTTCTACTATATATATGCAGATTGAAAATCTCTGATTTTAAATTTCTAATAGAAGAAAAAGAAAAGAGAGCAAAATTAATTGAGAAATCACAAGATTTCACTTAAAAAATGATGTTATATGATTGTGCACGATCCATTCGACTTATACATCCTTTGTTAAATACAAAATAGATACAAATTAAGAAACCTCAAATCACAAGGCAAAACAAGTCCTTTTCAAGCATTGCCTTGCACAAACAAAACTAGAAATTAACCTAACAAACACGTTTTTCTCAAATACATCCATCCTCTTCCAACGAATAAGCTCGACGTTAAGTTGAACGTCTGCCGCATCCAACGTCGGTCTTTGTCATCGAACGAAGGCAACGACACATTTAATATATCTAACCAGAAATCACTATACTCCTACATTGTCACTGCTTGAATCAGCCAAGACTCTCAACCTTCTTGCTGTCTTTGAAAATTTGCTGCAATATTAACAAAACATAATTTTTAGAGTGTCCATATGCATGCATAGTTGCTATTATATAAATTAGTAAAATTCACAATAACTTTTACCTAAATGGTTCTTCACCAAGTTGCCTGACTGCACCAGTGGTGTCACAGTAGAGGATATGTTTCGAAATCTCCGCGATCTCGACTTGGAACATGCTCGCAAGCTTCGTGTGCAGTTCTTCGTACGATCCGAGCGACGAAAGATTCAACGTTCTGCCAACGTCCTCGGATTCCATGAAAACTTTGCACTGATCGGTCTCTATGTTGATCTCCGATTGAAACCACTCGCACGATGAGCGGTCGTGAGCGTCGTTCCGATTGAGAACGGAGCCGGATCCATCCGAAGAACTATTGTTCCCAGTGCGACGAGTGGAAGCTGTATCACTCGAGCAACTCAGGGAAATCTGCTTTTCCGTAAGAATTTCTCGGCCGAAAAGCACGAACGGGGCTTCCTTCCGATTTTCGGACTTGTTTGATCCTTGAGCCACACTTCCCATGGTAAGAAGACAAGAGATGTTCTCATCGTTGCTTGGCTCGAAAGTAACGAAATGAGAAGGTCGAGTAGGCATAGAAGAAGCTCGATCAAGAGGCCGAGGAGGATCGGGTGGAGACAGACCGGATCGTAGTTTACTGAAATGGAGGTCAGATAATGTTATACCGTATTGACCATGCCTGGCTCCCTGCATGCCAGCAGGAGCGTTATCTATTAGACAACTGAAGGGGTAGCTCGACCCAGTGAATGTCGGTAGAGGAAGTTGCCCCTGAAGACTCGAATCGGGAGGTTGTGGTAACCTCAACTTCTTATGAGGAGACGAGAAGGGGGATAGATGGATGTTGGGAAGATTTGATACTAACTCTACTGACCACGGGTTCACACGTTTCACGTTTTGAAGCAGATCCGGTTCGTCCCACCTCACCTACAACAATTCACCTCGATTACGATAGAATCTTTATGCAATTAACACAAAATAAGCTAATATTCTTCACTAAATAGAGAATTGAGAGAAAATGCACAAGAAGAACTCAATCTAACTTATTCAAAAACTATGCTAGTCATCATATTCATATCAAAATTTCATGCAAGAAAGCTACTTCCACCACCAAATAACTCACAATCTGAAGACATAAATCACACTACACGATCAAGTTTAGAACAGTCACCTGCAGAAGCCTCCACGGGGAATCCGGCCAACGAGCAGGATCAGCAACGAGCACGGACGATATAGTCCCCATAAACCAGCTTATCCGCGAAGAATCCTCCGTCTCGAAGGCCATCTTGAACCTCATCCCCGAGCACCAACGTATCCGAAGGGCCGCCCTCACGAGAGACGTCACCACACAGAACTCCGGATTGCTAGCTCGAGGATAGTAAACCACCTCGAACGCATTCCCACTAGCCGCAAGGGTCGCCGCCCCGACCACATCCTCCATCTTCACCCTCCCCCCCTTACTCATCAAACTCCCATTCCCATTCCCACCGCCATTCCGGCTCATCATAGAAAACCCCCCATACGCCCCGTTGCTCCACTGTGCAACGGGCACCTCCGGCCCGCCCCCAATCCCACTCTTGGCACGCCTCACCCCAACGCATAACTCCCCGCCCTCCCCCCTCAAGAACACGATGGAATCCCCCGCCACGAGCTTCTTATGGTTCACGAACGTGCTCCACCCCGTTGTCAGCAGATGCCGCCTAGGCGTCCCCCTATAGATATGCCTAAACTTCCAAACCTCCCCGTGCACGTCCTTCACGAGAATGGTCTGCACGGGGGGATCCGCGGAGTAATCCAAACGAGGGAAGATCGTCTCAGCGCAGTACCTAGGCACCGAGAAGCCTCCCCCGTTGTTGGCATCCGACTGTGTCAACGTCTTGGCAAACGAGGCCGGCTTCTGTTGCCCCTCGTTGCCCCCAACCTCAACATCAACATCTACATCTACATCACCTACATTCCCGGCAACGGGGGCCAATCTGATCTTGGCGTAAACCTCATCGGTCTCAACATCAGCCATGAACTTAACTGCAGAAACTCTGCAGGGCACGTAGGCCGGCAACCTCGGGCAATTCCTTAGGTCGAGGTGGCCGGAGACGTGCTCGAAATGGCCCTGTGGGAAGTAGAAAACCTCCGAATTCACCGCCGGCATCTGCACCATGCTGCCGGCGCAGGCGTGCCACAGCTCAGAATCCAAACACTTCTCCGAATCATTGCTCTTCTCCTTAGATTCCATAAATGTAATCATCTCTCAAGATTCCTCAACTAAACAAACAACCTTACAACATCAAAACCTTAATCCAATCAAAATCTTCACACAAACAGAGTGATTCAGCCAAACATTGACGCAATATAAGCACAAGTGACTCCTAATTGTCAATCACTCCTAATAAAACAGAAATTTAATCAATTCCTAAATTTCGAGAAATTGACTGCTAAGAATTTCTATGTATCAGCACTCAGCAGACTTAGACCACAATAAATATCTTTCCCAAGAAAAAAAATAAAAAAAATGAAAAATTGACCACAATTTTACACACAAAACCAACACTATCCCAATACATAAAAATGAAATCTTTGCCACCAAATTCGAAGCTTTCCTCCAAATTCACACTATAAAGCCATTAATTCAAGCTAAAAATGAATTGAACAAAAAGGCAGATGAATATTTCAGAAGAATTGGGAAGAATTGAAAGAATTAAAAAAAATGAAACTGACGAGAACCGTTGATTTTCTTCTACTTCAACTCCCTTTTCCTTTCTCCCATACTTACACTCAACTCCATTTTCATATATAACTCTCTCTCTCAATATTTATTTATTTATATGTATAAATTTTGACAACAGAAAGCCTCTTTCAGCCAACCTACTCTTTTTAATTTTCCGCTTTTGGCTGATTTTTTTTTTTTTTTTTTTTGGAAGCACTTTTTTTATATTTTTTATAGTAATATATAATCTGGTACAGAATTTACTCTAAAATAATAAAGTAAGATTTCTGACCTTCTTTATCGGATCTGAAGAAACTTCTGATGCACCTTTCGGAATAAATAAATAAAAGAGCTTAAAATAAGCTAAACCCATTTCCACTTTTTTCATTTTTTTTAGTACATTTCCGGTTTTGCCTTTTCCTTTGTCCTCTGTAATAAATTTGTACGTGTGAGGTTGCTTTCTTCTATTTGTTTAATGATTACAATATTAATATTTTTATTCTCTTCTTAGTCTTACCGTGCCAGGTTTTAGGTTTAAAGATTTAATTTTATACTAATTTGTCAGCTAGTTTGGTTTTTTTTTTCTTTAATTTTTGTTTCAACTCTTCCCTAATTAGCGTTATCCGGCGGAAAACGTGTATTTACTTTTGTAACCTTATTAATTATCATAATAAATACATTCACATGACTATTTATCAATTACGAAAAGTATTGAACATGTTTAAAAGGGAAAATTGTCAAATAAATCACCAATTTTACCCCATTTTGCAATTATAACACGATTTTTGAATCTTTGCAATTAAATACACCAACTTTTGATTTTTTGCAATTAGGACTCGCGTCGATTTTCCGGCGAACAGAAAGATGACATGGCACCGTTTTAATCCTGCGTGTAATATAATAAATTCACGTCAATTCCACGTCATCCCCGCCACGACCGTCGAGGAATCCGAGAAGCTGCAGCTCGAGAAAGGTTGCCATGATGGAGTGTCCATGCGACTTCAAAACGCCGGCGGCGGCGCGGAATCGGGAGGCGGCATCGAGCTTGGTGCACTGCGGGAATTGGGGCATGTAGAAGGTCATGCAGCCCTTCCGGAACTTGAATCGCGCCATCTCGCAGCCGGAGAGGCCGCGGATCAGCTTTCCGTTCGCCGGAAAATCGACGCAAGTCCTGATTGCAAAAAATCAAAAGTTGGTATATTTAATTGCAAAAATTCAAAATTGTATTATAATTGCAAAATGGGGTAAAGTTGGTGATTTATTTTGCAATTTTCCCTATTTAAAATAGAAAAATTTGATTTACTACCTATTTGCAAACTAGGAGAGTTATTAAAAAAAAGTGTCAATAGGATCAGAAAAAATCGAAGAGAGTAGTTCGCTATCATTTTTCCGTATAATTTTGAAACGTAACATCTATTTGGGAATGAGATGATTTTCAAAATATGAGACTTATTCGAAAAATCTCATTTGGACTCTGAATATGATTTAAGACTTATTGTTATTTGTCACCTAGAAATCATAACACATATGTATAGTCCAAACGAATAATATGTTGCGTTTGATGAACTACACTATAATTTAGTGATAGAGAGATTAAAAATAATCACATGATAAAGTAGAAAATACAGCAAAAAATATTTAAAGATGAAATACTAAATATTTTTGTATATAGCATGTGGTAATGTGTATATAGTACTATAGTAGAGTGTAGTGTGGTCAATATATGTATATTTGATGCAACTTTGCGGTTTAGTGTATGAATTCCGATATGTAATTGAAATTATTAGGTTTCATGTAGATTTTGATTATTTCGAATATTAACATTATTGTCAGCAAATATAAGTGAATTTTACTATGAATTTTGAGTGCACTCTCAAACTATGCACTCTAATCTCCAAATCCAATCACAACCTTTTTTATTTCAAAAGGGGATCAAGGTACAATATATGTCAATAAATATAATATTTGTGTGTATGTATTCGCCTAGTGATAGTTGGGTTAATAATAATAATAATAATAATAATAATAATAATAATAATAATAATAATAATAATAATAATAATATGATTCAACAAGTTAATTTGTCGAAATATAATTATCATTTTTACATGCACGTATAAGTTTTTTTATATATATCTTCATGGCCTCAATCTTTTTAATCTAACACTGATTTTTCAGTATATTTCTAATTCTAATATAGTACTATTGCTAAACTCAGCATTACCTATTTATTGGGGTTTTGACTCATAATATATCCCTTCAAACCCCAACTACTAGCTAGTTGAAAGATCTTTTTAAAAACATATTGTTGAAAAAATTAATGCATTTTATTTACCTTACTCAACTGTTAGTTACCGAATGAAACCAAACAGTATATAAATGCACAATCAATTGATAATAAAGTTATGTGTAGATGATAAATGAAGGCAGTTTGACACGAGTACTCTTTCAATTCATTAATTTAAGTTTTGAGTTTCTATTATTTGTATTTTATTTATTATTTTGTAACAAAATGTCCTTTTAAAGTTATCATGACTTTCAATAAAAAGTTATCATGACGTTTTAAATGACCTGCCGGGAGCTACGTACATGTGATTAAAGTTATCATGACTTTCAATAAAAAAAAAAAGATATCATAACATTGAAATTCATTTTATTTTGTAATGTATGGAAAGATTCAAATAACTTTTTGAAGTGACAATACGACATCTATTTAGCATTTTGATTGCGAAAAGCTAAGATGAATGTATCACTATAAATCCATTATCCAAATTCGATTTCAAATCCAAAATTTGCATATTTATAAATTGCAAATATCAAATATTTATCCTATTTGCCTCACAGATTTCGTGATCTCTCCCCTGGATATCGTACCAAAAGTCCATATCATTTTATAATAACTTATTGTGTACGTATCTTCATGAAAACATCATGTGAATGATAAAGTTTGTATCTCAATCTCCATCCAATCGATTAAAAAGAAGTATCATAAATATAACTTATACTAATATAAAAGAAAGAAAATTCCGATCAATCGGTATCGGTGGGTTTTTACATTTTCAGATAAGTATAAAAACATTCGTGAAAAACAAGACAAGTCATTAACATCAACTTAATTCACTTAGTGCATGTTTAGTATCTAAGTGAGCATTTATAATATTTTGTTTTTCAAATAGGCAAAAATTCCCATTAATTAACACTAATATAAATGTGTATATACGATTTAATTAATACGTATGAACCCTAATTGAGTCGAATATTTGTACACGGCATGGACTAAATTATTCGAAGTAATCATAAGGCTTGAAACTATGGTCTTGACATTATTATTATTATGTCACAAACTACTGCCACTAACTCACCACTCAGAATATTCCCAACCAAAATATTCAATTGATAGGTTTGAGCAAAAATGTTATAGTACTAATAAAGCGATTTTCTCTGTGAAATTCCTACATTGGAAGCTTTTATACCGAAATTTCATTTATATTGAATTCTACTTCTACTTATAATAGTGGTATCGTGATTATATTATATGTAATGTGGGAGTGGGACCCTAGTGTTAGCAAAGTGACAAGTATCACATCGAGTAAAAAAAATACTACAAAACTCTAGTGTGCTCTATCACAATGCACATTAGGAGTTATAAAAAATTGAGCTTATTTTAACTTTATATTTAAAAAAAATGCAAGAAGTTTCCTAATGAACTTACTATCTTGATTTTCCTTGGTCGACTTAGAATTTCTAGCATTTTTAATCAAACCAAATAATTCCCGATTCAGCCGGTTGAGACGTTAATCTTTAAAAGCGTTAATCAGATTCAAACCATGACTACTAAAACTACAAAGGATTTTTTTTCTTACTCAACTTCACAATGTTATAAATGAACCTAACAATTAAACCTCCCATACTCATCGAATAAAAGAAATGGTTGGATGATGGGAAAAACAAATACACTAATTGAGGTGGACCTATTTTGGCCTAACCCCTTTAGAAATCATAAAATGAATTAAATTAAGGGGACAAAAGAAAGTTAATAAGAAAAATAATGTGACATTAGAACATGAGTTAATGTATGAAATGGGCCATGTCAAATGTTGGTTGGTTTTGTCCCTCTCACAACTCCATTTATAGTGCCACTATTTGTGTGTTAGTGTGTTGTGTTCTTACACACACTACACCTACTCGTGCGCCCACACGCCTCATCATTGCACATGCCTCACTAATTCAATACATTGTGTATCACTTACTTTCACCTATTTAATTTATTTTTATAAAATATCATATTTCTTGTGGATGATATATTTGTGAAATTTACCTATATATAATGTGGTATTGGTCGTTTTACATCGATGGACTTAGAATAAGACTTTACTCGTGTGTGCCATAAGTAGAGCTGGCAAAACGCCCACCGATCCAAAAATCCATTGGATCGAAAATTATGAAATTCAACCAGGTCTGCAATACTATTTGTAGCGTAAAGTTTTATATGATGGTCGAATCGGGCCGAACTCGGGTGTGCCATAAGTAGAGCTGGCAAAACGGTCGATGGTCTTGAATAATACTTTACTCGTGTGTGTGCCATAAGTAAAGTTGGCAAAACGCCCACCGACTCGAAAATTCATCGGATCGAAAATTATGAAACTCAACCAGGTCTGCAATACTATTTGTAGCGTAAAATTTTATAGGCTGGTCGGATCGGGCCGAACTCGTGTGTGCCATAAGTAGAGCTGGCAAAATGTCAACCTACACGAAATTCCATAGGACCGAAAATTATGAAACTCAACTAAGTTCGAAATACTATTTGTAGCGTAAAATTCTGTAGGCTAGTCTGACCGGACCGAACTCATCGGGCACATGAACCTTTTGGACGGGTCAAGCCTAATATATGTGTGTCCAAACCCGAGTAAAATTGGACAAGCGGACCGGGTTGGGATTGTTTTGACAGTTCTAGCGTCCATAAGTAAAAGTTTAGTCTTGATGTTAGTAAATGCAAAGTATTTTCCGTTACGATTCATCTTCTGAATATGAGTATAGATTTTATTCTTGAGTAGTTATGGCAATCATTTTTAGTCCAATTTAGCTACCCTAAGTTATTGGAATAAAAAGAACTGAACTTTTCAAAGTACTAAAAATTGTGGTTAGATGTGAATTAATAAAATGATTAAAATGGGAATTATTGGCTTACGAAATATAACTCATTCAAATATTAATTTCATAGTTCTTAGTATTATAGTTCAAGCATGATAATGTACGGAGTGGCAGTGAAATTTGGAGAATGTGAAATCATAGAAAAATTTTAAATTTTAAAATTATGGTCTGAAGTACATGGAATGAATAGGCATTGAATTGTTGGATAATTGCACACGTACCAAATTGCAGTTAATTTAAAGGTACACCTAAGTCGCATTGAGGCCTTTGTAGGTTTGTTTACAACTAGGAATTAAATGAATCATTTAAGCTTGTTCCAAAAAAAAAAAATGAATCATTTAAGCAATCAATTAATTTAACGAAAAATATCAATGCCGAAGAAATTTCTAAAGAATGCGACAGGATTTCTTACTTCTTAGACATGGTTTCTTGCAGTTTGATTTACATTGTATTTTTTATTTTTATTGTATCTCGTATTTCATTCTAATACATATTTATATTGTATTTAATAAACAATTCCTAATTATATATATTTTAGAAAAAAAATACTTCATTACTTCAAATCATGAGAAACAATATCGACGCCCTAATTATGGTTCATTTATCTCAATTAGAATTTGTTAATCACTAATTTGAATTTATTAATCATAATTAGGATTTAATTAGTGCAGGTTCATCGGAGTGTGCCTATATATATGGGAATTATAATTCAAATATTAGTTTGAATTAATATTATTTTAGTACAATAACTTTATATGTTCAGTACAATAACTTTCTACAACAACCAATCTTCTCGTTTTCTTAGTAAAGATTATGTAATTTTGTAAAATAAAAATCAAATAGCTGCATTCCTCGTCGTAGAAGCAGTAAAATCGAGTGGTAAAAAATTATTATTTTATGCATAACAAAGCATAATAACAGATAAGCTATTATTTTAAACATGAAATGCATAGTCACTGAGAAAATATTACTTATGTAAATTTTTTTCATCATTAAACACCAAGCCTCAAAAAGATGATAGAGGCAAAGCCAAGACTGATATTAACATGAAGAAACTGTGAATTTTCATTTACAAGCATAATTAATTAAATACAAATTTAGGTACGCATACGTAAATAAACAATAAATGATGTACTCTTTTTATAAGATTAAATAAGCATGTTAGATATATAGCAATAGTAATACACATGGAACATGTAAATTAAAAAGGAGTGGTGGGGCTGGAAAAATAATTTAAATGCAACTAATTTTGTAGATATAACACCTCTTAATTAATTCAGTTAAAAACTTATGGTCACCACCCAACTTTTCGGCAAATACAATATGGCCCCTCAGTCCCACCCATTATTAATTCTTTAAAATGGACTATTGATTATTGCAATCAATTTATTTTACTATCCCATTCATATAAAAAAGAAGTTGCACAAAATAAATATATATCCCACTTTAATTTAGGGATAATAGCACCTAAATACATGAACTTTGCCCGGATTCTGAAATTGCACATGAGCTTTAATTTCTGCCTGAAAATACACGAACTTTTAATTTTT
>JAYJMF010000020.1:2014566-2050339 GCA_036873715.1 Salvia sclarea
AAACTGATCTCAGACTTCAGTCCGTCTTTCCTTCAGAAACTGTCTTCACTACAGCTTCAGTTTACTCAAACTGCTGACTGTTCAGTACGCAGTACTTCAGTCTAGTTTCTTCAGTCGAAGAGAGAACTATTCTTCAGTTTGCTTTGTATTTCAGTCTCTATCTTCAGCATCTTTAATCTTCAGTCTTGGTCTTCAGCCTTGGTCTTCAGCCTGCTAAAAACTAAACTAATGACCAAAACAAGTAGGTCATAAAACCAAAATTCTAAGGCATGTCTAGGAGGTTTTGGGATCATTAAAACAATGAATTTTACTACATATATTTTCCCAACAGCTCATAAGTCATAAGTCCATGTTCATACTACGTGACAGTAATTGGTGTTACGTAGTTCAAGATTAAGTTGCTGACCTAGTCCATCAAATAAACACAATATCGTAAGACTAATCTCGTTTAATTCAACAAACTGAAATTGTTTGAAGTTGCCAAGTTGATATGCCTCAAATTTAAATATATATCCAATAAATCTACACTATTAGGTCAAACATATCTCATCATAAAATTTATCTCATATAGTTTGTCACTTATATGATTTGTGGACAAACATGCAAAATTTGTTTGGTAAATTAATATTAGCAATTTTTGGGGGTTCCTTTTTAGGGATGAGGCGTATCGGATGTGATCATGATATTTTTGGTTTAAATTAATAGTAACATTTCTTCTTGTTGCTAACTTAATATTGATCATTAAATACTATAGTTTTAGGTTAGTGACAAGTTATAGTAATTAACTTCGATGCAATATGGGTTTGAAGTCTATCTATCTATCTTAGTTTGTTAAAGATTAACGAATTTATTCACTAAATACTATCCGTCTATCTATAAGCTAGGAAACATAATACTAATTTTCATTAAATATACTATGAAAACAATTCACACTATTCAAGTCAATTCTCTTGTACTATATATATAAGTCTCTATAAAGTCAATAAAAATGCTTTTTCAAGGCTGGTTGCAAAAGAATCACGAGCTTTATCTATTTATATAAATATGTTAGTTATATCTATCACGAATTCACGAGCTTTATCTATTTATATAAATATGTTAGTTATATCTTTTTATTAATTGTTTATTTTTATTAACTATCTCTTCTTAATTTTGGTAGTGTTGGATCATCTTCAGCAGTTTGCTAGCGAATGGAGCAAAAATATACCTAATCATATTTTTGTATTTTGGTGTTACAAATTGAAAAACAACCTTGCACTCTTCACAACACTATTTATTTTTCCCCTTTTCTAAATTATTGTAATATATATAAAATCCCAATTCCCAGGGGTTGGGGGTCATATTCTAGCTCAAATTTGTTGGGATTGAACAAGTTGATTAGTTATTATTATTAGCTAGCTAGAGAAATTTAAACTTACGAATTAAAAATTTAAAAAATAAAGCACTAGATGTAAATTAACATATTATAACCTGTAATGGCATTCTGTAATTAGAATGCCATTGTTATGTAAGTATATGTTTAATTTTAACATCATTATTATGAACCGTGGGTTTCTTGACGTATTATATTGGATTAACTAAATAAAAATACTTAATTTAGTCTTAATTTTCTTTTGCAAATAACCCTACTTTACTTTCCTTTTTTAACTGCTTAAGTAGGAAAATTGTTGGAAATTGCCATGCAAAACCGAAACAATTTCTTTTAATTTCTTCAAAGTCGCTTTAAATAAAGCATGTGTACACTCGTGCCAGTTAATTGACTTCAGCCTCCAAAAGTGACGGTCTCAAATTCTCAATAATAATATTAAAAAAAGGTCAAAAATCATATAGAAATAAAGGACAAAAATCATATAGAAAAAAAGAGAAAAATAATACAAAAGAGTCTTGTAAATTGCAACCACTGCGCCACATCATTTTCAATATGTAAGATACGACTACTGAAGTAATTTTTATATATGTAAGATATTATAGAAATAAAGCTTGTCCTATAGATAATTTATTTTCATTGTGGTAGTAAAATACACAAATGAGAAACGAATCATGAATTTCATTATTGTTAGAGCATGAATTATTATTTAATTAGGCCGATTAGGAAGGATGTATATATTATTATTACTACTACGTACTATAGTGCCATCATCATCATTAGATTTTTAGATGAAATATATTTCCACGCTATTAACAACATGATTAGGTTGAAATATTGCTAAAGACTTAATTAGCTAACGTTATTAATTTACACAAGTATTTGGATTTTTCTTTTTTTTTTCTCTTTAGCAGCATCAAAGTTGTTAGAGTAGATATTTTATCAGAAATGTGATTTGGACGTAAACATAATTTTGGAAAAGAGAAGGATGTATGAAACACAAGTTTTTATGTTTCTTTTTGGTAGGTAGGTGTGGCATAGTGACTTTTTTCAAGACATATTGAATAGTGAAATTAAATCACGATAAAAATAGTGGTGATATGTATGTGTGTGTGAGGGGCATTTTAAGGAAAATAACATATAAAAATCACTAAACTCCAAATCAGAATAGAAAATAGATGGGTCAAATCATATATTTGTATTTATAAACAAGCTCGAGCGGATAAAATTAAATTTTGTACATAAAATGTGATGAGAAATTTAAAATGTAACCTAAATATGAGAATCATAACAAAAAAAAAATGATCGGACGGTTGTTGGGCGTGTTCCGGGCTTGGGAATAAATTACCATAATAATTATTTAATCATGTTGTATATATTATAGTTTCATTTTCCTAATTATTACATAATTATTGTCTTACTATAATTCTAGGATGACGAAATTGAAAACTAAAAATAGGCAAAATTTCCAATAATAAAGTTATCAAATTCAGGTACTTTATAGTGAAATTGCAAAGAAAATGAGTGGAAAAAATGAGGCAAATATTTTCAAGTCTACGAAGAAAAAGAAGTGGGAAAGTCTTGACTCGTCTGGTCAAAGCAGCCCACTTTGGCCACTCACTCATTTTATTATCTACGATGGTTGGTTGTGAAATTGCTATGAAAAGTTGGTGATAAATTTTATTTAATATGGTTTGTATCTCTTGTTCTATTACAAAATTGCTATAAATAAATATGATATATATAAGTATGAGTATATCATATATATAGTTTTCATTTGTAATTTAAATTTTTGCTATACAATTTTCAATACACTAAAAGAATAAAGGCCAGACAAATGAGGATTAGGGTAAATTTCAAACTGTAATTTTAGGAGAAATGATATTATTTATAATTTTTATTTTTTATACACTAAGAAAAAGTAATTATATTCCATTTATAGATATCATCACACGATATATCAATTTATTTATATATATGATACCAATATGACTCGCCGCTTAATTCAAGTTATAGTTCGTAATCTGTTAACATGTGACTCACAATAGCCACACAATATTCTCACTCATTTTTTTAAACTAGTGTAGCTTTTTTCATATATTACTTTTTGTGGGCCAAATAAATATTTTGTTAGATAAGATGTGCAAGATTTTTTGAAAACGTTTTCAATATTATACTTGAGATAACTATTTCAACATTACATGCTATTTTGTTCATTTGTTGCGTTATAGTGAAAGGCATTTTTCGAGCAGGTGGTCTCAAAATTCTTAGATAAGATTTTTTGCCACTCTATTATTTTATTATTATTATTATTCTTTTTTAAAGAAATTTATAATAGTTCTGATTTTTTCTTGTGGTGATTCGAACCCCTAACTTATTAGTTGGAGGTGAAGCGTTTTATCGATTAAGTTGCTCTCTATTCTTTATTAAATAACGACAGCATTTTCATCAACATGTTTTAACGGTACATAATATATTATGCATTTCATGAAAATTATTATATATGTCTAATTTTGTTTACGACCACATATTTCACTTTCTTTTTTATTTTAATTTATTCGACGTTTTTGCTCAAAACACGTGCCATGCACGTGGATGACAACTAAGTTGCTTTCTGTAGGATTTCTAGATTATCACTATTTTTGCCATCCTATATATGATCACATCCTTACCATAATTACGTTACTATTTAATTTTATTTTTTTCATTAAAATTAATTACTATAATCGAGATCCACTTTGGAGATTGGATCCAGCCCAAGAATTCTGGTTAGCTCAGAAATTTAGAATATTGTGTTTCATATGGTTGGCTTGTAGCTGGGTTCAAACGCATTTAATTTTTAAACAATTGTTACAATATTTATTATATTAATCTAAATACTTACTATTTTTGCGAGAGACGTACGTTACACATTAATTCAAGCAGATATAATCGGACGTAATAAATTTCATGTGCTTTCATTATTTTAATAAATTAAATAGATCATCATAAAGAGCAATGTTGACGTGATTTTAATTCTTGCCCAAAGGGTGACTATAATGCTTCAAAAGAAAAATATTCGTATAAATATTTTTCAGAATGCTCATTAAATGAACCCCTTATCTACATATTTATTTCAAGACATATAATATACTAGTATATAATATTGTAGATTAATGAAAAAGCATAATTGGATATTAGTGTACTGATGTGCCACGGTTGTGGCCGGCCAATTCAACTACCCTATTTTGAACAAATCTGTTATCGAATACTGAGTAATTTTTATGCTCCTAACTTTCATGCATTATAAAACTAGTATATATTATAAAAATAAAACTATATATTATAACAAGTGAATGAGTGATGATGTACTATTTGTGACAAAATATTAGTAATAGTAAAATTAAACGCGTTGATGTTGTTTTTGGTCAATACATTTCAGATTTGTGAAAATCGAAGGAAACAGTCAAGAAACGTCCATTAAATTAATCAAACCTACCTCACATATATAACATGCAAGACTATGTCACTCGCACCAATCCATCTACCCAATATTATATAATAAAATTATTATAATACCACTTACCATCTCGTCAAATATAAAATAGAAACAAAGCATGTGAACGCGTTCTCTGCAAACTCACAATTAATCTTTAATCTCAAACAAACATGTATAGTTTTCATGTATAAAAGTATATAAAAACATAGGGTTATGTATATATTATGCCCTAATTTTGGAGCATACTTACAAAATGCCCCGAACTTTAATTTATTTTTAAATTTTTACACCACAATCAAGCTTCGATGACAAAAACTCAACCAGCTTATCAAATTCTTACTTAAATAATACTCCCTCCGTCCCTCAATTGTTGGTGCACTTCTTTTCGGCACGGGAATTAAGGAGAGTCGAAAAAGTAGTGTAAGTTGTATAAAGTAGTGATAATAATATATTATATTTAAAGTTGTGTGTGTGATAAAAATATCCGAAAAAGGAAATGCACCAAGTTGGTGGGACATCCCAAAAAGGAAAATGCACCAACAATTGAGGGAACGGAGGGAGTATTATTATAACATCCATTTTCTGGAATGAGTTTGTTTTAAACATGATTCTGCACGAGAATTTGACTAGCTAATTCAATTTGACATTGTGGATCTCGTTCGTAGTTGATATTGGAACTTTTTTGCATAATGTTTTTTAAGAAAATAAAGTAAACTTCAAATCGTTTTAAAACTTTAGAATTCTATCCATTTAACAAAACTAAGTAAACAACTAATTTTACACCTTAATTGATGCTTCTTGTAAAACTGTAAAATATCCATTTTACACTATGTAGTTCCATTTGCTCTCAGATTCACCCCTACTTCGAAAACCTACAAAACAGCTGATACCCTCTAATCATTTCCATGATTGTATCACTACATTAACAATATATATTTATTAATTGGCAATTAAAAATTGATTCCTCATAAGAATTTCTTTATTTAAATTGGAAGAAGCAATAAATCTCTCCAAAATCACGAGACCATACTCGAGGATCGAAGAGATCCTCCCTCTCCCACAATTATTAGAAAAAAAGTTCCACCATTGACTTACCAAAAGATACATATATAAACATTAAAAAATTATAGTAGATAGATTTCAATTTTCACATGTATAAACATTAAAAAGAGACATTGTTCAACTTCAACCAATCTCATTTGGCTTTCCCACCAACCCCCTCTCCCCAAATAAAAAGAAATTCAAATTTTTTTTAAAAAAAAGAATGCCTCCAAACCGCACTACGTCCTCAGATCTGGGCCGTTGGATCAATCCACGATCAACGGCTGAGATGAATCCTCAACCAACTCCTCCTCATGGGGCGACTGGTCTGAATCTATCCTCCACTCCTACATACCTACCAAAAAATGTATACATACACACCCACCTGTATCTATAGCCACACCAACATTTTCCCTCTCTCTATTTAAACCCCTCCCTCTCTCCTCCACCATTTCAACAAGCAACAAACAAACACACAAAACAGAAAAAGAAAAGGAAAGTTTCTCCCAATCCTTTTCTTTTTTTTTTGTTTCCTCTATCTCTTAAACAACAACGAGCATTTCCGATCATGGCGGCGGAGAACGGGTTCTGCGTGAAGGCGGCGGACCCGCTGAACTGGGCGGCGGCGGCGGAGGCGCTGCAGGGGAGCCACCTGGAGGCGGTGAAGCGGATGGTGGAGGAGTTCCGGAAGCCGGCGGTGAAGCTCGGCGGCGAGACGCTGACGATAGCCCAGGTGGCGGCGATCGCGTCCCGGGATAATGCGGTGGCGGTGGAGCTCGCCGAGTCCGCCCGCGCCGGCGTCAAGGCCAGCAGCGACTGGGTCATGGACAGCATGGGGAAGGGCACCGACAGCTACGGCGTCACCACCGGCTTCGGCGCCACCTCCCACCGTAGGACCAAGCAGGGCGGCGCCCTCCAGAAGGAACTCATTAGGTATGAAACTAGTTTTGCGCCCGTGGGGATATTTGGTTGGTTGGGTTTTGCCATATATGAGAAAGTTTACTTTTTTTTTTAATATGGAGTTTTATTTAGCTTTTTTCTTTTTTGGAGTTCTAGCTAGAGTGGTAGTTACAATTTTAGTCTAATCAAGTAAGAAATTAAAGTAGGAAAGTTGAATATAATAGTATAATAATAATTATGAGATTTGACATTTTTGATGTGAGGAATCAAAAAGTTTATTTGTTGCAGTTTTTGATGAATTTGATTTGATTTTGTTCTGCAGGTTTCTGAACGCTGGAATCTTTGGGAATGGAACAGAATCTAATCACACTCTGCCACACTCTGCAACAAGAGCAGCAATGCTAGTGAGAATCAACACTCTCTTGCAAGGATATTCCGGCATAAGATTCGAAATACTGGAAGCTTTGGCCAAATTCCTCAACCACAACGTCACTCCTTGCCTCCCCCTCCGCGGCACCATCACCGCCTCCGGCGATCTCGTGCCGCTGTCGTACATCGCCGGCCTCCTCACCGGCCGCCCCAACTCCAAGGCGGTCGGCCCCGCCGGGGAGCCGCTCACCGCCGAGGCGGCGTTCAAGCTGGCCGGCGTCGCCGGAGGCTTCTTTGAGCTGCAGCCGAAGGAGGGGCTCGCCCTCGTCAACGGCACGGCCGTCGGGTCAGGGTTGGCCTCGATCGCGCTCTACGAGGCAAACATCCTCGCGCTTTTAGCCGAGGTGATGTCGGCCGTCTTCGCCGAGGTGATGAACGGGAAGCCGGAGTTCACCGACCACCTGACGCACAAGCTGAAGCACCACCCGGGGCAGATCGAGGCGGCGGCGATCATGGAGCACATCCTCGACGGGAGCGCGTACGTCAAGGCGGCGCAGAAGCTCCACGAGACGGACCCGCTCCAGAAGCCGAAGCAGGACCGCTACGCCCTGCGGACATCGCCACAGTGGCTCGGCCCACAGGTCGAGGTGATCCGCACTGCGACCAAGATGATCGAGCGCGAGATCAACTCGGTCAACGACAACCCGTTGATCGATGTTTCTAGAAACAAAGCCCTCCACGGAGGGAATTTCCAGGGGACCCCAATTGGGGTCTCCATGGACAATTCTAGGTTGGCCATTGCATCGATCGGGAAATTAATGTTTGCCCAATTCTCCGAATTGGTCAATGACTTCTACAACAATGGATTGCCCTCCAACCTATCGGGCGGGCGCAACCCTAGCCTCGACTACGGGTTCAAGGGGTCTGAGATCGCCATGGCCTCGTACTGCTCTGAGCTCCAATTTCTTGCCAACCCGGTCACCAACCACGTCCAGAGCGCTGAGCAACACAACCAAGACGTGAACTCGCTCGGCCTCATCTCCTCGAGGAAGACCGTCGAGGCACTCGACATCCTCAAGCTCATGTCCTCCACATTCTTGGTGGCACTCTGCCAGGCAATCGACCTCCGCCACTTGGAGGAGAATCTACGCCTCGCGGTAAAGAACACTGTAAGCCAAGTTGCCAAGCGTACACTAACAATGGGCGCCAATGGGGAGCTCCACCCGTCGAGGTTCTGTGAGAAGGACCTCCTCCGGGTGGTTGACCGCGAGTACGTCTTCGCCTACGTGGACGACCCCTGCCTCGCCACCTACCCGTTGATGCAGAAGCTGAGGCAGGTGCTAGTCGACCACGCCCTCAAGAACGGGGAAGGGGAGAAGAATGTGAACACCTCGATCTTCCAGAAGATCGAGGCATTTGAGGCCGAGCTCGAGCTCCTCTTACCCAAGGAGGTAGAGGGAGCCAGGCTCGCCCTCGAGGCAGGTAACCCGACCATCGGGAACCGGATCAAGGAGTGCCGGTCGTACCCGTTGTACAAGTTCATCAGGGAGGAGCTCGGATCGGAGTTCTTGACCGGGGAGAAGGTCGTGTCACCCGGCGAGGAGGCCGAGAAGGTGTTCACGGCATTGAGCAATGGATTGCTCGTCGATCCGTTGTTGAAGTGCCTCGAGTCGTGGAATGGGGAGCCCTTGCCAATTTGCTAAGTGTTTGTTCTTACCGTTTACTAAATTTTGGATTTTAAGGTTTTGTTTGTTTTTTGTGTAATTTTTTATGTACGAACTATTCATGTATTGTAAGGAGCTCTGGGAATTTCTGGGCTGCCTAATGTATTTAGTATGTATTATTACAATCTATGTCTATTTTGTTAGCAATATTGGACTCGGTTGTGTGAATTATATTAGTAATAACTAACTTCGGTTATCACTTATCAATCCTACTTTTTTTTAATTGTTGAGGTTTTTGTTATTGACTTTTTTTTCCTAATTAAAGACTATATATAATAGTATGACTTATCAAAATTAATCGAATGAGGCATAATTTCTATTTGGAAGGAATCATTTCTTACCCTCTAGAAATATAAAAAACTCTGAGAAAATAAGAAATATGGTGTTGAATTGGATTTATATATTAGATTCGTCAAACTAATAATACAAGCTTTTAATTGCAAAATTGTACTACTACATAAATTTGATATTATCTTCCTAAATTTTGAAATAGAGGTTGTTTCTCTGCAGCATTCATCATCACTGTTAAAATGATAGCATATATATAGCGGAATAAAACTAGTCTATTTTATGTTATTATATCAATAACATTTCATAACGAATTATAAAGGGGCTCGTTTGGTATGAAGTATGTGATTAGATGTGATAAATTTGACTGAGATTAATTTTATAATATAATAAATTAACATGATGTTCGGTAGTATGTATAAATAATATTAATAATATGTATTCCGTTGTTTGGTGAGATATATTAAAACTAAATAAAACTAAAATCTGCTATAATTAAGATTTGTCATATGTATACCCCCTCTGCAGGAGGTATACGTATACCCACAAATCCGTATAAAATTTTCAGGCCTTTGATTTATAAAGGACCACGTATATTATACCAAACAAGATATTAGGATGTAATATTTATATTATACATCCTAAATCCTAATCACTCCTACCAAATGAGGCCCAAGATTATCATAAAGCAATAGTACAAGATCTGAAGAATGTTCTGTTATGCTGCTTATGCATATGTATATTTTATGTATTATTTAATTATGATATAATAATATTATAGTGGGAGGGTGGAGGAGATTAACAGATTGTGATTAATAGACTATGAACATATTAATTATTTTGCAGCAACTGAATTAAACAACAAAAACAAAACGAGCTGAGCCCAACTACGAAATCGGCCAAGCTAAGTTGGAGCTTTTTGTGTTACAATTTCTTTCACTTTCCTATCAAAAAGTGAAACTAAAAATATATCTCACTTTATTTGTCTCAATTTAAGAATTAAACTTTTTTATCTTTTTGGGACTTTAAAATTATTTTAAAATACAGCAGTAATAAATACTTTTCCGAGCCTAGATTTTTTGAGTCTTATTTTAGTACTTCTCCACACAGCTTCTCATATTTTTTATGGTCCATATTCATAGAATAGGACTCAGCTGAATATAGAAAATTACTTAATTCACCACTACATAATTCTCAAACTTTATTAATAATAATATCTAATAATTTAATATCCTACTACTATAGTGTATAACAAATGCTACATCAATAATTACACAAAAAGATATCTCAATCAACCAAAAAAATAGAGTATATATATTTATAGGCTTTACAGGCTAACAGCCGCTGACTCGACCTCTCAATTGTTCAAAAAGACGCCTCTTTTCAAACTCCTTTCATTTCTCATATAAATTCGTCTCAATAAAAATAAAACACTGAAAATCAATCAAAAAATTAGCTAATTGAAGCAGCTTCGGAAATTCGAGTTCCACAACCAGAATAATCCCTAGCAATCAATGGCGTCGCAGATCGTGAGACGGCTTGCTCGGAGCCGCGCGTCTGGATTCTTCTCCTCCGCGAGCCCTAGCTTTTTGAATCGGAGTTTTTCGTCCGAATCCAACCTGATCCGCGCCACTCTCTTCCCCGGAGACGGAATCGGACCGGAGATCGCCGATTCGGTCAAACAGGTTTGCGAAGGTTTTTTTGTCTGCGTATTTGTGTTGATATGAAATGCTAGATTTGTGGTGCTCGAGTCGTGCTGGTGGAATTGTGCGGGGATAACGCGGTTTGATTTTCGTTGGTTGTAGATTAGGTTAGGGATGGAAATTGAAGTTTTAATTTGTCTATAGCTTGAGTTTGAGGGCTGTTTAGGATGATAAAGGCAATGGTCATGAATCAGTGGCTTATTATGGTGTTGGTTTGGTTAGATTATGAATTTTACCCCATCTCCTTGGATTTTTATTACTGTTATTGTTTGATGCTATGTTCTATATGTCATGATGTAGGCAAAGAGAATAGTATAAGGCAAAACGGGAAGAACCTACTAATTAGGAAGTTTTAAAAAAGTTCATGATATTCTTAATAGGATGCATAAGTATTATGAATTACACCTATTTTTCTCCTGCGTGAGCTACAGAATCGGGAATCCATCCGAAAATATTTATGATTCTGCAAGTTCCATGCATATGTATGATGTATCATCCCCATGTGAATTTACTTAAAAATGGTCCTGGACAAGGTGGAACCATCTGTACCTTCTACAACTAGTTGAAATGTATGTCAGTCTCTTTAAATGTTGCGGTGCATTATTACAGACTGTGATGTATTGTTGCAGTTATTTCTTATCACTTATCAATTGTCATGGGATGTGGTTCTGTTAAAGTTGAGTTTGGGTCATCGTCATACAGATTCCAGAGACAAGATTTTAAGTGTTTAATTTTGAAGTAGCTACTAATAACATCTTTCCAGCTAAGCCTTAAACACGTGAATTTAATAGGTGTGTCTGCTGTACTTATATCTTCTTGTGTTACATACGACCAACTTAGAGAACACATGAACTATGAAATGTTAGGCCATTGTTCTGTAGTCATTATTTGCCTGGCTAAGCTAGTCTTTATAATTTTATTGCAATATCGTTCATTTCATGATGTCGTTTAGTTTGTCATACTATCTTTGCGTACATGATCTAATGCAATATATGGTGAAACCCAGATATTCAAAGTCGCGGAATGTCCAATTGAGTGGGAAGAACACTTTGTGGGAACGGATATAGATCCTAGAACCCAGAGCTTCCTAACATGGGAAAGTCTCGAATCTGTGAGACGAAACAAAGTTGGTCTGAAAGGCCCTATGGCCACACCAATTGGGAAAGGCCATCGTTCTCTTAACCTTACCTTGAGGAAAGAGCTCAATCTCTATGCCAATGTGAGACCTTGTTACAGCCTACCTGGATACAAGACCAAATATGATGATGTTGATCTCATTACAATTCGTGAAAACACAGAAGGAGAATATAGTGGACTTGAACATCAGGTAATTTATTATCTGGAAAGTACCTGCTATGAGCTACTCATCTTGTCAATTTGGTTTAACCCCTTTTCACCTCTACTTAGGTGGTGCGGGGTGTTGTTGAAAGTCTCAAGATCATCACTCGTCAAGCAAGTCTGAGAGTTGCTGAGTATGCTTTCTACTATGCTAAGACCCATGGGCGACAAAGAGTATCTGCTATACATAAAGCCAACATCATGCAGAAAACTGATGGTCTTTTCCTTAAGGTCTGCCTTCATTAATATCCTTGAGGATTAATGTTTATTTTAGCTGCTTCAGCTGTTCAGTTTCTTCTTTTGCACTGCAGTGCTGCCGGGAGGTTGCAGAAAAGTACCCAGAGATCACATATGAAGAAGTTGTCATTGACAATTGCTGCATGATGGTATGAGATTTTGTAATCTTTGGATACATATCCAACATACACAGGAATCTGACCTTTTGTTATCTAATGGATAAAGAAATTTAGGATACAATTGCAGAGTTATAGCATATTTTATATATAAAATATTGTTCAATATAAAAATATGCATATTTTATATATAATGTAAATAAGTTTAAAATGGTATTTCTAAAGTTATGTAAACTTATATATTGGTTAATAATTTAAGGTACAAATGGTATATTTGAAAGGAAACAATCAAACCTAGCTCTGCTTACTTACATAGAAGTATAGAATTGAATCTACTAAACTATGACTAAACAACTTCTCTCTTTTCTTCTTTACCATTTACAAAACCTGAACTGCAAAATATGGCCACATTGAATAGTCTATAGATCAGATAACCAGAGGACCATGGATATCTATAGAGTATTCTCTCTGGCCATCTGCCATTACTGTGGATTCCAGCAGCTTCTAACATATCAGGATTTCCGGCTGCATATTACATTTTGAAGTGTGTGAGCATCATTTGCTTGCTGTCAGCAAAACTCTTGGGAAGTTTGTTTACCCTTTCAAATTTCATTTTTCTCCATATGCAGCTTGTGAAGAATCCAGCTCTTTTTGATGTTCTGGTGATGCCTAATCTTTATGGTGACATTATCAGTGACCTTTGTGCTGGCCTGATTGGAGGTTTAGGCTTAACTCCGAGGTATATCCTATTTGTCTCATTTCTTGAAGATATTAACTCAATCGACTCACCCTATCTGCTTTCTTCTACAGCTGCAATATTGGTGAGGGAGGCATTGCACTTGCTGAAGCCGTACATGGCTCTGCACCCGATATTGCTGGAAAGGTAGGAAACAACTAGACACATAATCCTCTGGTCATTTTAATTCTGCTCTCTTTGTTAAAATTTGCTTCTTTATGTGTGGTGAAGTTCTCTTTTGAATCTTCCTCCCCTCTGAATTGTTTTCTAATCACGATTTAGTTGAAGTTCATCTGTAAATAATAAAATTGATTTGAGCAAGATTTGTTACAGAAAAATATATTTTCATACGAGGCATTTTAACTCAAGCTGAAGTTCATCGGGACAAGATTTGTTACAGCAAAATAAAATTGAGTTTGAATGAGCATTTTCAAGCCATGTTGAGTATTGGAGCATATATTTCAGTGGACAGTCGTGGACTTGTGGATTATGTTTGTTCTTCCCATATAAGCTAGTCATACAACTTTTCGAATGCATAGCTAAATCCTTGTCTTTTTGAGAAATCCCCAAACCCTAAAGCCTTGTTATTCCCTGCAGAATTTGGCAAACCCGACAGCGTTGCTCCTGAGTTCTGTGACTATGCTGCGGCACTTGGAACTCCACGACAAAGCGGACCGAATTCAGGATGCCGTGTTGAAGACGATAGCAGAAGGGAAGTACAGAACAGGTGATCTCGGTGGCAAATCAACGACGACCGAGTTCACCAACGCCATCTGCGACCACCTCTGAACCCACCGGTGGCGCCTGTACATTTTGATTCTTTTCTGCAGCAGTTCAACATGAGCCTGTTGACGCATGTTCCTTTCAGCAATTTCTAGATATTAGTCGCTATTAGTTTTGTGAAGCATAACACATTTCTCTTCCCCACTTAGCATCAATTTTGCTCCTAAGAAGCAAATAAAATCCCATGCCCCTTTTTCCCCTTCAAGTGAATTTATGGGGGCGATTTAACCTTTTATCGTGTGATTTTTCCCCAACATTGTAAGCATTGCACGAATTGTGTGTATTTACTTACTCGGAAATAATTCTTCCTCTTTAGCATTGCAATGTTGATGTCTCTTTATATGCAATTAAATGCAGGGGTTTTTATGTCTTTTACGTTAGGGTCCTTTTTTTTTTTTTTTTTTTTTTTTTTAATAATAGTGTCGGTGCTACTCCAGAGAAGAGAATATAAATTGGGGAGGGTGTAGGTGGGCCATTTAGGTATTTACTTAATTAAACCCTACGCCGTAATAAGCCCCTCTATTTTATATCTCAATTCGTACCATTAAATTGAATTTTGCGGTATATACTTTTTCCGTCTCATAAAAGCATATTCATTTTTTTAGGCATGACTTTTACAAAATACAAAATACAGTGTTGTTTGTATTGGGGGGAGGGGGGACTTATTTTATTGTTATTTATATTGAAAATAGAAAAAGGGTTTCATGTGAAAGGTATTATTATGTAAAATGATATTAGTAAATAAATTGTGATAGTAAGACTGTTGTTGTAAAGGTTATGGTGTAATTGTGTGAAAAAAAAAGTAAATATATTTAATGGGACAAACAAAAAAGGAATATAAGTAGTCATTGTTTGTATGGGACGAACTACATCTTTATGATTATAGTGAATCCATTAAAATAATTCTTTATCTAGGCGAGCTAAATAAGTTTGAAAGAAAGCATTTATTAAGCTGAGTTTTGGTGTAAAAGTCAGCAAATTAGGTAAAATTGTTGGACAGCATGTCCTTAGCTACAATCCTACAACCCACCAAACTTGATAAACTCAATTTTTTAGATATGGTGTAAAATCACTTTCCTACATCTCATATCAAAATTACAAATCAAAATTAAACAAATGTAATGTAAAATGTTACTAACAATTGTATTGTGAAAAATAGTATTGCCGTTTTTGTCCTTAGGTACAACACTCTACTGCACACATCTCTATGTACAATAAAATCGTAGCCGCATAAAAATCTTCCACCAACAACATCGCTCTTTTTCCACCCAATAAAGAATTAAAAAAGTAAATAAAATAAGTTTCCACCAACCCACTCTTTTTCCCCCAATTTCTCTGTTTTTTCGACAGCTATAAATACATCTTCACTGTGAGCTCATTCATTCAACTCCTCTCAGTTTTCTAGATTTTTTCCACGCGCATTTTTTTTTTGATTTGAAATCGTTAGTTGAGATGGAGACTGAAGGAATTTTGCTCGGAATGGGGAATCCGCTCTTGGATATCTCCGCCGTCGTCGACCAAGGCTTCTTAGACAAGTAAATTATCCAGATCTTTTCCACTTGGTGATATGATATCACATTGCTTTAGTAGTTGAGAATTTAATGCGCTTCTCAGCTTGAGATCTGGTGTTTTGGTGTCGTTCGTTACTGTTGTTTAGTGTTTGTTTTCACGGATCTGTGTTTTGCTAGTTAGTTTTGGTCACTGCGCGATGGTGTGTTTTCAGCTCGGTTTAGTAGATCTCGGATTTGGAATCTGGAGATGTGTGAAGCTAGTCTGTGTTGTGTGTTAGTTTGGAAGAATCTATTGGCTTATGACGAAGCTAATCTGGTTCTCTTTGCTCGACAGGTATGATGTTAAATTGAACAATGCGATCCTAGCTGAGGACAAGCACTTGCCGATGTGAGTAGTTCGTTATTGTTTTTTTTCTATTTTTGGTTGATCTTCTGTAGTGAAATCTGTCATTCGAAATTTGCAGTTGAGTTTTTGATCTGTTATATTTTGTTGATTTACTAGTGTTTGAGCAGTTCAGAACTTGTGAGCTTATGGTAGTGTTAATGAACTTGTGAGCAGTCCAGATCTTCGGTAGCATGATGATTTGCGTATTAAGTTACAATCTATCCAGTTCAGTTTGTTTTATGCGAAGTTCAAACTTTGATTGTTTCACAAGATGATGTTCCTGTTTAAAAAAGTTCCTAAAATGGTGCTTCACGAATTCCAGTATAACTACCCTGTCTAATGCAATATGATAAATGCTACTGGATAATGTGACATGACTGAGGTAATTAGTTTGATAATATTGGGAGAGGTTCAGTTGATAATGGATAGAATAAGGAATCTAATTTTAATAGAAAAAAGAATTAGATTGTAGAGAACGACACATGGCACAGGTCCGGGTGTAACTCTTCATTAATTCTGATTAATAGGTATGAAGAAATGGCATCCAAGTACCAAGTGGAATTTATTGCTGGAGGTAATATAGCAAAAGCAAAAGTTGGTTTATTTGTAGATTTCTTCCAAATTATTACCGGTTCTTACGAGTCACTTTAATGGTTTTTGGGATGCAGGGGCTACTCAAAATTCAATCAGAGTTGCGCAGGTATATTAATGGTTATGGCTTCATAACTGCTTGATTAGCTTTGCTTAACTCTATTAATTACCAAGTATCTAAATATTCTAGTTGCCATGTACAGTGGATGCTACAAATTCCTGGTGCAACCAGCTACATGGGTTCCATTGGAAAGGACAAATTTGGTGAGGAAATGAAGAAACATGCTAAGGCGGCTGGTGTTAATGTAAGTATATTATTAGTCCAATCCAATTAAGTTTAATGATCACACTCTTCATGGTCATGATTTGCATTATATGAATTCTGCTAGTCAAGTCGAACTTCATCTTGTTGTAGTCAGCTTCCTTCCATACCTAATGTAATATTTTAGTTTTGTAATCCTGTCATCATATGTTCTAAAATGCAATTTCCATGTGATCTTCTGCACATAATTCATTATAGTTCCTATCTTTTAATTATTTTTTGAGATAGTTGAGATTCCTAATTAGTACACATATAACCACAATCATAATATATTCTATCTTGTTACTCTGTTGAACAGGTTCATTACTATGAGGATGACTTGCCTACCGGAACTTGTGCCGTATGTGTGCTTGGTGGTGAAAGGTCAGTGTACTCTTTTGAGATTATTAATTTGTTTCCCATAAAACAAGCCATTCATTTAAAATAAATTGCAGATCACTGATTGCAAATTTGTCGGCTGCCAACTGCTACAAACCTGATCATTTGAAGAAACCAGAAAACTGGGCTTTGGGTACTCTTTCATAACAGCACTCTTTGATCAATATCACAAAATTCTACTAAACTAACTTGTTTAATAATTTGACAGTGGAGAAGGCCAAATACTACTACATGGCTGGTTTCTTCCTCACAGTTTCCCCTGAATCCATCTTGCTTGTTGCTGAGCATGCAGCTGCTAAGAACAAGGTCAGAATTCTAATTTTTCAGTCTGTTTGTCTACTTCAATGCTGCGCTTTCTCCTAAATCTTCATGAACATGTAGATCTTCGCCACAAACCTGTCTGCTCCATTCATCTGCGAGTTCTTCAAGGACGCGCAAGAGAAAGTATTACCGTAAGCGCGATTTCCTTCCTTTTCTGGTTACTTTGATTTGATGATTGAAAAGTAGATATTGAATGTTAAGGGCATGCTCTTTATTCCGATTTCAGATACACAGACTTTGTGTTTGGAAATGAAACGGAAGCATTGACTTTCTCCAGAGTTCATGGCTACGAGGTAATGATTTCACTACACCAGATTCAGTAATGTGAGTTCATCGATACAGGCTAACAATATGGCGCTCTCTTTTGTTTGTGCAGACTGAAGACATTGCAGAAATAGCTTTGAAGATCTCCCAATTGCCAAAGGCATCTGGAACGCACAAAAGAATCACTGTTATCACACAGGGTGCTGACCCCGTGGTGGTCGCAGAAGATGGAAAGGTGAAGTTGATCCCAGTCATCCCGTTGCCAAAGGAGAAACTTATCGATACCAACGGTGCAGGTGTGTTATTTCTTGCCTCGTTTTACTTTACTTTTATAGCTAAAAAAATTGTACTACCTTATTTGAAACTCATCCATGTCACATTCTTGTAGGTGATGCATTTGTTGGGGGATTCCTGTCTCAGTTGGTCCTCGAAAAGCCGATTGAAGAGTGCGTAAAAGCAGGTTGCTATGCAGCAAATGTGATTATTCAGAGGTCGGGTTGCACATACCCAGAGAAGCCAGATTTCAAATAAGCCATTTCTTTATTTTCCAATGGCTATTCCTTCCTAATCTAGTTGAATTTTGAAATATGAGCCATTTCTATTTTGCTTTAGCGCCCACAAGCACGAGCTCTCTCTATATTCTTGCGTGTTAGAATTCATCAAATTTTTGGTGAATTTGTGTATCACTATCTATCTAGCTATCTTGCATTGTTTTCTAGGGAAACCTATATTTGAGACAATCAAGAGTGTTGTATTGTGTTTTCGTTTGTTGCCCTATTATTACTATATAATCTAAATCAAATGTACCATCTTTGAATATAATAAGTTGGTTGCGTTTTGTCTTGGAATGTCTGTTTTTATGAAACTTTTACCTACCAAATAGATTTCTAATTTTTTAGTTGAAAGTTGTGAGTTGTTATTTTATTTCTATGTGATTTGATGGTTATTTCACTAAAAAGGAGAGAAAAGAAAGAGAAACGGTTACCCTGGGGCCTGATCTATTGGATAATAAAATTTGTAGAGTTGCATCGTGATACAATCTTGTTACATATTTTTTGTATTATTGCCGATATTTTTGAACCTGTCCAGTTGTCCCCTGTAACCATAACTTTAGTCAATATACAAAATTATGGCCAATTTGATATTTATTTGAAGTTTTCATGATACAACAAAATAAAAAACACCACTAAAAGAAATCCATTTAGCCAACACCACTGCAAATAAATCGACATAATAGCCAAAATTGTAAAGACTATTGATTTATCACACAAACATAATTATTTAAAAAAAGAGCCTAAAATTTAGGTTGTTTCAGCTCGGATTTGGAGATGGAAACTCATTCAATCCGATGTCTTGGCAGTGACATTTCTCATAAGCATCAATTTCGCGACTTATGTAAGTGAACAAAATCATGTTTCTTGCTACTCTGTTTATCAATTTGTTTCAGATTTTATGTTTATATTGGAATGTTGCATTTTACATCTGCTGCAGGGGCAAACATGTTATGTTGATGTTGATGAATACATCACAGAGAGCTATTTCAAGAAATACGATAGTTTTATAGAACCTGAATTTGACAATTTCATAGCAAATGGAGTAAGATATTGTGCCAAGATAAAAATCAAGTCTTGGTGAATGATCTAAGTCGAAGTGTGTGATTGGTGAAGGGTCTCATCGTTGGCTTTCTTCTTCTATAACACTTAAATTTCCACATGAATTAAAATCTGCACATTCTTGTGAAGTTGTAGTTATTGAGAAGCTGCCGTCTGGGGTCTTTGCTGATCCGTTCGAGCTGCAACACCTCGTCCATCGCGGTGGTGTGTGATTCTTGAGCAATTTAGAGTTGCCCTCTAATCAAACAGTTGCCGAAATTCATATGAGTCGGAACTCGTCCTTAAGGTTCCATTGCACGCACGATATCAGGTTCGTTGGAGAAGATTTTAGGCGTTTTTCGTAGTCGTGCTTGACTTTTACATATTCATACTCTAATGTATGTGACAAATGCTAATGTTACTAATGCAATATATGCATTCCTCAATTGCTTGTTAAATAAAGGTTATTAGGATTATCCATCCCATTAGAGTTGGATTCATTTAATGATTTAGTGCTACTTTGCTATCAACATCTAGTTGTTACATATAATTAGAATTTCTGATGATCCTCTAGAAGAAGGGATCTCCTTAGAGGAAGATTTTTTAAATTTTGCCGTCTCCGTTTTCCCCATTTTCGTGCTGCAAAAGCAGTGAGCGAGACGTGCCTAAAAAGCGGTGTCAATCCACAGCCACGAACCTTATCCCCGGCAAGAAAGGTATCGAACTTGGATCGAGAATCGGGTCGAGCAAGCACCCTCTCGAATGCTGGCGGAACTCGACTCTCATGAGACATAGTGGATGGAACTCGACTCTCGAGAGCATCAGAGCAGGCGTGCCTGATCAAATGACTTGTGATAGATTGAGCATTGAGAAGGCAATTAGGGAGTTGATGGAAGTTAAAAAAGATGAGTTTCTCAAAAAGGCAGGAAATGTGGCTAAAACTTGAATAATCAACTATCATGGACCAAAACTTGAATAATCAACTTATTCATAAATCATAACCAGGGCTATGTTCTCATTTATTAATATTACTCATCTGATTAATGAAATGTGAATTGGATAACTATTTATTGCTCATTTATTTCTGGCATGATCATGCCATAATTTTTTTGGATTTGTTGCCTTGCTGTATCGAAATTTGCCAGCAAGACCTTCAGCAATTGAGTCATTATTGATGTAATCTTGTATCACAATAATTAACAGTAAAAAGCCCCGTAACATTCTTATTTTTATCAGCAATGTTGTCAACCCATTAATTATCAGCAGCTAAGGGTTTAAAATAAAAAAATTTATATATATATTGTCCTAACATATGGATTTTTTTATGAAATATTTAAATTTTTAAGATCTGTATTCTGATGATCGAATTTCGGAACTTGCCTAGTTAGCAGGTTGGAAAACCTTGTAAGTTGTGTGTGCATGTGATAACAAAATTAAAATAAAAAAAATTTAAAATTGACACATGACATCAAAAATTAAAATAATATATAATTTACACATGGCATTAATTTAAAAAATAAATAAATTTAACAATATATAAATAAATAAATAATACTTCTTTCATTCACCAACAGTGTATAATATTTGCTATTTTGGGCGTATACGAAGATATATCACTTGTTTTATTTGAATTATAGCCTGCACTCCCTATAATTCAACAATACCTAAATTTAATATTTACAAAAATATATACCCTTCATCTCATTTTCCACTCATACTTTAACCAACAAACTTTTCTTAACAAAATATAGCAAATTCAAATAAAATTTCATAGTTTCTTTTCTTAACGTGCACAACAGCTTACATGGTTTCTGGGTGTGCCAAATACGAAAGTTGGCCAAAATTCGGTTATCAGAACACGAATATTAAAATTTGAATGCATTATGAATCAATTTCCAACCATGTTTAGGCTAGGATACCGACATAAAATGGTCCTCGCATTAGAACAAAATATATAGTATAATTTTCCTTTAAAAACTACCTAACTTTATTGCTATACACATCCTCCCAACCCAATAACCAATTATTGTCACACAATTAATACACATGACCATATATATATATTATTTACACACAACACCACATTTACATTTACCATAACATTCCAATTAAAGCAAATCAACCTTTTGGGAAGATATCTTCCTCCTTTTTCCCCATTTCTTTTCTTTTTATTCTTTTTAATTTTTAATTCCCCAATTTGGAGAGATCACAATAACAAACCCCCAAATCAAAATCCCCAAATCATCTCCTCCTTGAAACCCTCCTCCGCCATGGACCGCCGCCGCGATCCGCCGCCGCCCGACCTCCTCCGCCACACCTCCACCGCCCAAATCCTCCGGCACACCTCCTCATTGTTCTATTCCCACCTCCTCACCTTCCTCTTCCTCTCCTCCCTCCTCCTCACCTTCCGCTCCAATGTCCAGAGCGCCTCCTATTACCTCTCCTCCCTCATCGACAGCGACCCCTCCTTGAAATCCCTCCTCTCCCGCCTCGATTTCTCCGCCTCCCCCCACCTCCACCACCGCCACCTCCACCCCCCCTTCCGCCGCCGCCGCCGCGCCTTCCTCCACCTCTCCCGCGTTGGAACCCTCGACGACGACTTCTTCTCCGGCGACTCCGATTTCGATCGCTCCCTATTCCACCCTTCCTCGCGCAAGCACGTCGCCAATTCCACCTCCGTCATCCTCTCCGATTTCAATCCGACCTACGGATTCTCCGATTCGGTCATCGACAACGGGATTTCCTTCCCCCAATTGGTCAAGCCCGGCGTCGTCACCTTCAAGCCCGAATTCAGGAAGAATGTCACTCTATTGGAGGAGGAGAATGACACCAAATTCGTCGAGAGCAGGCTGGATGACAGTAAGGCGGTTCTGGATTTGGATTTCCTAATCAAGGGTTTCGAATTGGGGAATCGCGATGTCTCGTCGCTTTTCTTCCTCGCCGGCGTTCTATCCGCGGCTTATGCCTATGTGGTGCTGGCGTTCATTGTTACATACACTTGGGGGAATGGAATCATCTTCCTCAAAGTGGTGGATCATTTGGTGGGGAATCGGAGATCCTTCCTCCGCACGGTGTGGGACGGCTCGAACATCGGATTAAAGCGCCTCTCCGGCTTCGTGCTGATGAAATGGGCCGTGAGGGACGCTTTAGCGCAGCTGATGGGGATCTTCTTCTTCGGGGAAATCGAGGATCAGTACGTCTTCTTCAAGGTGTTCTTGAGGATGAAGTTCATGCCTTTCGCCAATGTGGCGCCGTGGGTGATTGGGCACGAGTGGGAGAGTGCAGGTTTCATGGTGGTGTGGTTCTTGAGTGACCTAGTGCTTGGGTTGCTCTTTGCCGTGGGTTCTTGGGTGGCCATTGTCGACTCGAGGCGGGGTGGGAGGGAGATTGTGAGGGAAGGGTGCCACATGCTGGCTGCATTATTCTACCCTGCGTTCGAGATGAGGTGGTTGGAGGTCGTGGTCTGTGGATCGCTCGGGAAGTGGGCTTTGAGGCGGGTGTTTGGGGATTTCGTCGTGCTGGTGTTCCAGTCGTCGATGGAGGTGTATTTCATGGTGGCGTGGCTGGTTTTCTACCTCGCCGCGAGGCACAAGGATGAGGCCTCGCTCGGGAGGACGTTCGGGCGGAGAGAATTGGAGGGCTTTCTTGAGGTTGCTAGGTGATCTGTGATGATGATGATGATATAATTTGGTAGGAAAAGGGGTGAAAATGTGTGTGAAAAAAAGAAAAGAAAAAGTAGTTGTAACTTGCTCGGTTGCGATGGTCGAGTAGAGAGGTAAGAAATCTTTGTTGTTGAATTTGCAACAAGAAAAGAAAAGAATTTGAATGAGCAGTGCCATTGTTTTGGTGATTATGCTTTTGTATGTAAGGGGATGAGGTCATATCATATGTTGTAAATCTTCTCCACATAAATTCCATGATGTATATACACCTTTGCAGCATCTGCTTTGTTTTTTGGTTAAGTCAAGAATCATGTTGTTTTTTTAGTGCATATAAAGCTTTAAAGGTGGATTTTGTATTAAACTTTTAGCTAGTTCGTTTGATTAAGCTATAACTCAATTTTCTTTGTAGTTTTTTTTTATGTTGGCATTTATAAACATAACTCTTGGTTGCATTCTAGGTTTAAGGTCAGAAAATTTGCAGTACCAAGTCTTGTTGTATATATTTTTTTTCCAATAGAAGTAATGAATTTGATTAGTAATATCTGGCTTTTCTGCATTGGGATGCGTTGATTCTTGAATGAATTTGAGTTTAGGTTTACTTGTTTAGTGTTGAATGTTGGAGTTAATTGAATTCACTCAAAAGCTAATTCAAGGATTTATGGTTAATCTACATGAATGAAATGAATCAAGTCTTTTGAGATGATGTTTCTCTTCCTCTTTTCATTGAGTGATGGAAAGCTATTGATGCCCATTTCAAGCACATGTCATGTCAAAATAATGAGCCACCATTTATATCAAAATGTTTCTTACAAAGATCTCACTTGATTGATTGGATTGGTTATTCTTCCCTGTGTCAAAATCAGTCGGTATGTCATCCTATCCACATAATTTTACTCGTTTAAGTAACAAATGTAATAGTATAAGTCAAATCATTGTAATCTGTTGTCAAAAAAGAAAAGGAAATAATCAGCTTTAGAAAATACAGTGCAGATAAAAAAAGAAAATACAATAGATTTAATAATGATGTGTGGCTGCTGGGATTCGAGCCCAGGTCTCCACGGCCACAACGTGGAATTCTTACCACTAAACTACAGCCACATCTTTGTTCATGCATGATATAACGATATATTTAAATGCATGAAATAATCACCCAATGGAAAGTGGTTCCGAGAATTGATTCAACATTTTACAATACACATCAAATTGTTTCTTGATAAATTAAGTATTTTATAAAGATATCTATGGGATGTTCAATCATATTCCACTTTTGGACTTTTACTTGGTGTTAGGAAATAGATTCCTACCTTACTTTCATATGGCGCCTCAACCTCAAGAAATCAATAATGATATTAACAATTGGGGAAATTTGTCAGATAAATCATAAACTAAACTCATAATACAATTATAATACAATTTTTGGAATTAACGCTCAAACTATTTTTCTGACGGCGAAAATCTAATTCAATACTAATTATTTCTAAGTGGACTTAAAAAATTCCATATCCAATTCTCACAAAAAAGATCGGTGACGAGTCAAATTTCTATCCGCCGAAAAATTGCATGAGCCATAATTGCAAAAAGTTAAGATCCAAAAATTGTGTTATAATTGCATTTTAATATATAGTTGGTTAGTTTATTGGCAATTTTCCCCAATAATAATAATAATAAACGGATATAAGAGATGCAATTATTAATCGACGTGGAAAGTAACAGAGATAGCAGCAACAGAGTGTCTGAAAATAAGTGAAAATCTCCGACAGAGTTGAGAATCAACAGCAGCCATTGTTGTGTTAGCTGAAGGATATACAAAATGCCTTCCTCATTTTAAGGCAAACCAAACCCCACTCAATTCAATTCCCATTAATACTACGTAGGATTCTTTTGTAGTCACTCAATGTTATATCTGTACTTCTGTCTGGCGAATCGCGACGTACACGCGCATCATCCTTCGCCCTCTCCCCTTTCGGGTACGGGTGCACAGCCGCCAGTTCACAGACGCGGCGTAGGATGGACTTTGGCAGAGGCCGCCACGCTAGATTCCGTTTCTTCTCTCCCTGTTCAAACCCCCAAAGTTTCAATCTCGACGCTTTTATGTAATAACAACTTAATTTATAAAACAACGCATAACCTGCTGCTGACTCCCCTGTTCCTGCATACCGCTGGCTTTTAAAAGATTTCGCCATTTGTCCTGCACGAAATGACAAGCAACATTCACATCGTACAACATATAAAGGGATCACTCCACCGGGATGAAAGAGAGAGTCACTGACCTTGAGGTCTACAGACGTGCGATGAGCAGATGCAGAAAAGAAGAGCTTCTTTATCCGGCTCCATCTTCCAACTCCATATTGAGAGACACCTTCGATTAGTTTTTTGACCTCAGAAATAGTCCATAGCCTATGATGCTTCCTCCGACCACTAGCTTCCTCTGTGCTCTCAGCTGTTAAAGTATCGTCTCTTTTCTTTCGATGAACTGCTGAGCGATAGTCATCCCTCTTATTTTGACGCTCCGTTGAAAAGCATACATCCCTTTTTTTCCTAATTGCAGACAAGGTGAAGTCATTTCTTTTCTTCTGATTTGTATGGCCATCCTTTTTCTTTGGTGGAGCTTCTGTAACACAACCATCTGTCTTCTTCTGACCCGCTCCGCAATCACCTCTTTTTTTGGGTTCAACTGCTGTGACACATTTTTCCATTTTATTTTGATTGTTTAGAGTAACATATTTGCCTTTCAACTTGGTAGTAGAATTGCTACAGTCCACATGCTGCACCTGCTAACATAGCAGTTGAGTTCAACAGCTGATCAGCTACATAAATATTTAAAAGAGGGTGCTTGCTTGATGGTTTCTGAGATACAATAAACCAAATCAAGTGCAATTTCCTTTATACTGTCACGAATACTTGGAAATAGCCACTGGCTATTCTAATTACAGTTTAGAGATGGGAAGGAATGGTGAAAAGAAATTAAGCCAGTCTCCAACGAATTCCTCCCCATCAAAAATCAAATCCAATCCTAATAATTAATCTACTAAAAGTTGTACAAAAACCACATTTACAATGTATAGACAAGTTTGACCCATGGAAAACAACAATTAAACCAGATTAAGTCATTCAAACCTCATGAAGGAAACAACAATAGGTGAGAGATTGATAAAGATAATGTAAATCACCAGGCACCGCATCAAGGAACTGGCGTATAGGAGGAGGAAGGGAGTAGAGCAGTTGCGACCATACATTTTGGTAACAAAGTATTAGTAGGTTTAAGAACTTACCATATCACGTGCTTGACTGTCTGAGCATTCTTTGTTAGCTATAGAACCAAAGGGCACTTGAATTGCTATGACAGAGAACTCCTCAGGATCCTCAGGAGGTACTTTAATTGCTTTAGGTCCCACATGACACTTCCTATGATCTTTAACTCCAAGAGATTTGTCCTTGATGGTAGATGATGAAACCTCTCGTCTTCTTTTAGAATGAGTAGAAATGGGGTCAACTAATCCATCAATATACCTCTGTGTGGGTTTTCGTGATCTCTTTTGTCTGCTTGCTTGTACTGACGTTATTGCTAATGTCTCCTGCTCCTCAATTGCATTGGTTGCACCATTTTGGCCTGTCAGCTCAATATCATCATTTCTTTTAGTCTTTGGACTGAAAAACATCTCATCATGGGAGTATCTACCATCATTCTCATTGGACAGACCATCTGAAAAAGAAGAGCTTGAACTGTTTCGGGACTTGCCAGATGTTTGTAAAGTACATGATCTAGGTGAAATTGTAGGATTTTCCCCATCCAATGTTTCACACTCGCGGCGACTAGGAGTACCACCAAACTTGGAGCTCCCAACGCTAATGTGGTTATTCTGGCACTTCCGCAAATCACCTGTTCTATATAGGTCCGATCTGCAGCCAGTGTCAGAACCATCAGTAGACACCTGATTTTGACAGTCTGAGGCTGAAGCCTGCAAGCCTTCGCTTGAACCATAATCTAAATTTGTAATACTTTCTGCAAATTCAACACCTGAACCAAGTGATGCAATTTCAATTATTTTTGCCCATAGTTAAAGAGTGGAACGGGAGAAAGTGACATAACACAATACATAATACTTGTGACTAGTGAGCAATCAAGTCAGAAAAGCAAGAAAAAGCAAGAGAGCCCACCTAGAAGGTACTCGTCGCCCATGTTACAATAATCATTCTCCAACAGGAAGTATCCAACTTCAGCTTCACTAGGCATTGTATTTAGTACCTACATGTGAACCAAATATTTTAATAAAGAAGAATTATACAAAAGCGATACATCAAAAAACAATCAATTTATTCGTCATATCCGAAATTGAAGGATCTTGGTTTTATTCGTCATATCCGAAATTGAAGAATCTTGGTTTAGCAAAGCACATTGCTCGACAAACTCACTATGACCATAGTCTTCAATGGTAGAGATAAAGCAGAAGGAATTGGATCACCAACCCCTCTCCTTCAACCTTTAGCGAGAATATTTAATATGTGCATTACATCCATTGAAGCTTATCAATTTAGGATTGTTTTGTGGTTTGTATGTTATTCATTTGATTTGCAATACATGTCCAGTTCTTATTTTTTCCTTGGATGCACTTGACTTGATCACTATCACCTAATACCGAATTTAAATAAATACATGATATTTAAATTTTGATTATCATTTTTGAATGTTATATGCACACATTTTCAGGTTTTATTGATATCTAATTTACAATATTTATCTTTTTACTTGGCACAAAACATTTAAAAAATTGTAATTTGCCTCCCACTCCCTCCAACCCAAAATTTCTCGCTCAGCCTCTTTCAAAAATAGAAAAATCATTATAAGACTATGCATGCACTGCCCACCAAATCATTATAAGACTATGCATGGCTAATAATCCATCTATATAATGAATGCACTGCTCATTAAACACATACGGGCAACACATTCAAGGGTGATACTCAATGAGAAACAGCAAGACCTCTCTAGGGTCCTAAACCAAATGATAAGACACGATTAAAACATATGCTAGAGATATGGGGAAAAAACTGAGAAATATGTAATTTATTATCTAAAACAAGCATTAGCTTCTTAATACATTGAAGTTGAAGACTTTATATCACAAAACCAAGCAAGAAGATATGAATAAATCATTATACGCTTTAAAGTATCTGGGTCAACCATTAGTTAAGGACGAATAACCAATTGTCACATACTTCTCCATTGAGAACATCTTTCCCTTCCTGAGCAATACCAGTATCTGACCCACCTGCATAAAGCCGCACAGTTACATGCAATTGCATGTGACATCCCAGCAAATACTCATGCAAGGCCACAAGGGCATGCGAAATTCCAAATACTCATGCAGACAGTAAGAAGAAGGTCACAACGTATTCAACATGACAAGGATGAATGGCATGCACATCAATCAACTTCATTGAATAGTGCAAGAGATACTCCAATGGAGTAATTTCTAGAAGACACACAAGAAATGCCTTCTATAATTAGAAATGGAAAATCGAGAGGGGTAGCGCTGATGGATACAAGATCTCCCATAAAGGAATCTACTGAGAGCAAATTAATTGTGGCCATGAGAAAATTAATATTCTTATCTTAGACGATGATTGCAATCATTATCAACTACATTAGTAGCTACTAATACTAATTTTTTTATAAAAAGCACCACTTAACTTCAGAGAGTATGGAAAACATACTTTTAGTACTTGGTACGTCACTTAGAGTTGGGCAAGGGTATCCTACAGATTACATTTTAAATTTTAGGATAGAAAGACCCTAAACAAGTAAACCATCATGAGGATGCGTCTAAACATACACAAAAAATGTAAATATTTCTAAGTTAATAAATCAAGATCGGTCTTTTAACTGCTAAACAACCGGTATCCTCACATTTTCTCATGTAGCATCTCCCTTCCCCAACTTCACCAAAACATAAAATGTCCCGTATGTCAATTCAGTCCTGCTATCCTAAACCCGTAATGGGATGATATTCAATTACTTAATAATTCTACTAATTAGCAAGAGACAGGAAAGAGGAGTTTTCACACTGCCAATTCTTAAGCTATACCAGAACTCCGGGAAACATGTTCTATGTCCATTGCATTCTTTGGGATCTTCTCATCGAAACATATAACACTATCCATTGACAGATGCCCGTCTTGGGGTTCTACAAGCAGATCCTCAACATCAATTGTCCCATCCTCCAACCCCAGAGACGGATGCCCATTCTCCATCACCTGATAATACTGTTTACAATGAGATAAAAGTTTCACTAGTACCACAAAACACTCCAACAGATATCTCTACAGGGAGTCAGGGAGCAGAATGCAAAAAAGCCACAAATTGATAAATGGGGGAAGTAAAAAACAGCAAGAACAACAAGGACTCGAATGCAATCACTGGCCATATGAAAACGACAATGCATGCTACTCCATACACAAAATTTCTCGAATTTAGGATAGAAAAAACGGTTTTTCACTAACATAATAAATCCCTAGCTAAAAATTAGATAAATGCGTTGCGCGTGTTCGACACAGAATCACCGTCCGCGCTACCTATCAGTGCCCGAACAAAATCAATCAAATTGAAGCACACAAAATTCATCCACCAACAACACTAATCCACTACTGCAAAATCGGCGTGTCCAGATAAATTCGCCGCGGCAAATCGTCGATCCATTCGCCACATCCGCACATTGCGACACACCGCGAGGCAACAATTATCCCAAAATGCGATACACAATTGCCAATTAGCATCACATTACAAGCGATCCACACCAACAAAACCAAATCACAATTAACCAAAAAAATAAAAAAGGAATGCATGAAGACGATGAAAAAGGAACTAACTGAGAAGCGGCTGAATCAGCGATTGATTCCTGCAGATGAGAGAGGGGGAGAGAAAGCAAAAGCAAAAAGGGGAATGGGGAAAAAGGTGAGTGAGGAGCGCAGCGGGGTGGTGAGTAGAGAGAGGAGAGGAGAAAGAGTGACGCAATATATTCGACGGAACCGAAAGTGGGCGCACAAAGCTGGAATGGAATGTGGGCTTTGGGGTCCGCCGCAGTTATTGCTTTTGTTGGTGAAAACACCATGTCCCTATTTAGTACGGCCTATCTGTTTCTATTATTATTTTAATAATAATAATTAATTAATAGATAATAATCATATGCTAAAGTCGTGTTCCGTCTTAATCTCTAGACTAGCTAACTATGTATGATTGTTTAGCCACTGCTCCAGATTGCGAGTTCGACCCCTGACAATATCAAAAAAATTATGTGTGTGTGTGCGTTAGCTTAGTGATAAGGAATTATTGCTCGAGGCAAAATATCTCGGTTCGAATCCTTTATGACGCGACCTTTAAATTTCTGTATTAAATTTATTAAAAAATGACTATATATATAATTAGTTATAACGTTGCTCCAGCTTGTTTTAGTTTACTTGGCTTTCAATTTCCAAAACTGATTTCAAATGAATAAATGTGATTTACAAAATCCTAAACTTTTTCATTTATTACTGTTCTTGAAGACTGATACCAGCAGTATATGTGTCGAGTAACGAGGCTAACTAGTACTCTTTTATATCTTAAAGAATTTAATATGTGAGGATGGGGATTAATTGTGGCACTTTGTAATTGTCAATGATGTTTTATGTCCTTTTTTTATAAGATACATACATTCAATTTTGTCATTTATATAGTAATAAAATGCATCATATGTTCTTAGTTCCAAAATTGTCCTTGATTTGATGGGTTGACTTCTAACATAAATTCTTATACAATTATACCGTACTTGTGTCAAAAAAAATGACAAACTCCATTTCCTTACACTTTTCTGACGAGTACAATTATATAAGACTTTTATCTTGCACGTGCATCTATTGAGATTAATTTAGTCACCTAGCATTAGATAAATGTTTGATATAAATAGGAAAATTAAAATAGAGCAAGATATAGATAAGCCCCTAAAAATAAAGATGTGTACTCCCCATGTAATATATATACATCACTCTATTTTAATCCAAATTCTATCCCCATTCCACCCTCATCACCCAAAATATAGATTGATGTATATATAATCGAGGCATATGAGCTTTTGTGAAAAATAAATATGTTTTGATGGAATAGTTACAATTATTATAAGCTCCTTAGGCCCACAAATATTTAATTATCTAATTCTTCACCACGCCATAACCCTTTCTCCTCTAAAGACTAAAAACATCACTGCAATTCACTTCATGGATGGATATTTAATGTATTCATTCAAAGTGAGACCAAAATATCTAATAGTATTGTATTTGTACCTCATCCATGGTGATGGCTCGCCTCCTTCCAAGAAACTTAAGCTGCTTCTTTTTAAATTTGGATGCCAACTAAAATCATGCATATCACAGTTACACAACTAAAAGGGCTTAAATCAAGCTATCTATGATTCATGATTCTCCCCATCTCCTTGCTGCTGCTCTCCCTTTGTTGCCAATCCTCTGATTTTCACGTCGTAGTGAACTTCTTCGACTTTTCTAAGGTCGTACTTCATTCCTGGTCCAGCGAGGAAAGACACGAACGTCGGCTTTAAGGTAAATTAAACGAGAGCATATGAACAAGCGGTACAAAATGCTAAAAGGGTACCATCAAATTTCTTGCGCAAGAAGTCGTTGCGGAGGTTGAGCATTCGAAATGCCGCGTGCAAATCCGTCAAAAACAGCAATGTTTTTCTTGGGCAGTCGTAGTCTCCAGCAGTTACCCGGTTTACCACATATCTAGGCTGCAAATAAGGGCAAGATTTTATCAAGGATGCAAATAGGATGAGTCATTTTCTTAACACGGTAGAGCAATACATAGCTTGATCAACATCTGATTTTCATTTAGGTAAGCCTAGCATTTAGATGGTCCTCTTCATAGAAAAACCAATATCAATACAGCATCTGAATACTACAGCTCATTTTTTCCAGGGAATATTAAAATTTCATACAGAATCAGCAAATGGGTGGATTCATGATTCCATTATTATCTGAGAGACACATTTACGTTAGGCCGGCCTAACGCAAATGTTTGTCATTATCTGAAGTATGCCAAACTTATAAAACCAGTTTCACCAGAAGTTTTTTATTTTAAGCGTGTACGTACCAAATCATTGGACATAAAACAAATTCCTGCAGAAGGGGATAAACCAATATCAGAAAATAGCCAGGAAAAAAAAACAACAGGACTAGAGTGCTTATGTAAGAAACAATTGGTGGTTACTTTACTCTGAATAACATCTTGTTCGGAAAGAAGAGCTATTTTTTGTGATTGTGATGTAAGGAATGGATAGCTTTACAAAGTATGATATTCAAAAGCACAAAATGATACAGAAGCCAAAAGCTGAAGCAAAGTTAGAACAAATTAAATACCTAAACATTTGAAGCTAAGCAATTTCCGATACACATCACTAATGGTTATAGACAATTCAAACTAACATTCTAGCACTCCTTATATTATTATTTTTCTAGAGCAGTAAATTTTGCCCATTCGATTTGTAGTTCTCGAGTCTTAGGTAGTCCACATCATCAATACATTCTTTCAAAGCCCTAAAACTTGCAACAAATGTGAGACTAGAGATTCTAGGAGAATGGTACAAATAGTGTAATACATTTGGGGACAAACTAATCAATGGATACAAATAAGCTCCAATAACAGGATAAGGACCGATGAAGTTAATGCACTTCCTCTGTTCTAAAGCTGATGTACAGTAGGATAACAAATTGTAAGGTGGCTCCACCAATGCTGTTTTCTTCTATTTGTTAGTGAATTCATGATTACTTCTAGACCAAAAAAGAAGTCAATCAAAGATTTCCAAATGAATGATGGAATTAGAACATAAAGATGCACAACATACTTTGAGTTGAAACCTGCAGCCCATTAGACAACAAAACCAATGAATCATTTGATGCTTACCAGTGAGATAGTCTTCAGTATCCAGGCCAAACTCTGAAGGATTTACTGGGTAAATGATAAAGAAACAGGATATCAAAATTTATTATCTCTTTGGTGATAATGTAAGTTTAAAGGTCAGACATGGAAGTCCCAAGAATATCAACTTAATACATCAGGTATTTTGGACCTGAAGAATATCTTCACAAAATCTCACATGAAAAGGCAAAAGGTTTAAGCTTAATTACAAAAGTCATTATATAAGTTAATCCTTGCTGCTAATGTAAGATAGACACAAATTTAGGGGTTCTTTAAATAGCAGGCAAACTGAAACAGTTGCATATAAAGCTAAGCCAGTTAACCATTAGATTCCACATGGACAGTTGAAAGCCACCTAGAAGGTGTGAAATTCCACACCCACTGAAACTGAAATTTAGCAGCAAAATAGTAAAAGAATTTAGTTAGACATGAACAGTGATTTGTGAATAGGAACTCCACACATATCAACAGGAAGAGATAATATTTTAGTTAGACTCTCTAACTGAGCAGAGCACCATCATTTAGAAATTCGTCTTCTACTAAGATAGTCTCCACCTATCATAAGAAGATAGCACTTAAAAGGAGTACAGATATTGTTGTTGTGAAGTGGAGAAAACCAAAAAATCTTCTACAGGAATAATCTATGTCAAGTTACCATCAAACATTTAATGAAATTTCGAGTTCTCTGTTTTAGTTAACAAAAATACAAGGTAACAGGAACATACACCCGAGTTTTTCCTCAGCTTCTACGTGCAAAAGGAGAGTCTCGGTTTCCAACCAATGCATGAAAGCAAGAACCGATACAACAGACTGAGTTTCACTTCTCCAGTCAGCATGGAACCTACAGATCAGCAAAGATAAATGTTAGCTCCTAACGAAAAGCATTTCGTAAGCACGATAAATCTCCTTCTCACCTATAATACTGGCCAGGGCATTCACGTATAATTTCTGCAAGTTTACTGTATAGTTCCCTCAGCACGCCAATCTGCCCCTTCGCCTTCTCCAACACCTCTATTTTGACAAATCAGCTTTCAGCAACAATACAAATACAAACACATAGCACAAAGTTTTCAAAAATTCATCTCCGATTCCACTTTTAGTATAGGCTTGAATTTGACAAACAAATAAACCTAATAATTCAACAATACAAACACATAGCATAAAGTTTTCAAAAAAATCATTTCAGATTCCACTTTTAGTATATACTTGAATTTGACAGACAAATAAACCTAATAATTCCTTCAACAAAATTCAGAGATTCCAACGCCACTACTTCATTCCATAAAACCTAAGTTCACTGGAAAAATCAACAAATGCATAACTAAAGCTGAAAATAGCAGAATCGCACCAGGTATAGGGCGAGATTGATGAACAAGCATGAGGCTGGAGTGCATTAGCCTGGTGGCGGACTCGATCTCGAAAGCGACGCCGCGAATGCGCTCGCGCAAGCTGCCGGAATCGTCGAGCTGGTGGCGGAACTGCTCGAACTGCTTCTCCAGCACGTGGATGGTGGGTGAGGGAGGAGCGTCGGAGGCGTCTCCGCTCGCCATTGAAGTGAAAGGAGCGGCGGCGCGGCGGTGGAGGAGGAGAGAGCCGCGGCGGGGGATAGGGTTTATGGAGGCGGAGGAAAATGCGAGCGTTGTACAGATGGCGCTTCGAAACACCGATTTCATTTTTTGCTTACGGTAAGTTATATGTTTTGGAATATTTTAGTTTATTGTTAAATTTAATTAAGTAAGTTTATTGTTAAATTTAATTAAGTATTTTCCTAAACTACACAAGCTACTTCTAAATTTTACTAACATTTTGCTAAGTTAGAAATCGGCGTGTTTTATTGTATTTTTAGTTTTTTAACGTAAGAATGAAGCTAGCTATAAGAAGTAAAGCTATTATACAGAATAATATATTCATATATTCATTTCATTTCGTTCCACAAAGAAGTTGGTCTATTTTATTTTATTTTTCACAAAATTTTAAAAAAAATTAAAAAGTAATATAAAATTATTTTTATCTTTTTTTGCACAAAGTTTCTATGCATTGATTCATCATATTATAAGATACATGCTCTCACAATTATGTCTTCATGTAACACTTCAAATTTCATGTGACATGCTAAAGGTTGATACAAATATACACATAAAACTTTTTGATACAGTCAGCTATTTTTCACGCGTTTTCTTGTTTTACTTTGACCAATTTTATTGATCGATTGATCCAAAAATTTAAATACAACAGACTATTTTTCAGGGTAGTTCTATGGAGCATATGGGTGCTTTGCACTCTCTTCTAATTATTTGACACGTGTCCTTTTTTAGAATTTTCTCCACTCCCTAATTGCTTCTTCCAATTTTCAAACCCTCAAAAATAATCTTTCAGTAATTGTTAAGGTTTTGTAATCAGGCCCAACATGCTTCCGTATAAAAATTAAAAATACTTTAAACCAAATTATACCTTCTCGGCCGTTATGCCACTATGCTTCGTTCGTCTGGACCGTTGCTGTTTTCTAGGCTGAGAACCTCCAAGCCTTAACCACCAGCCGCAACTTATGGATAGCTAAGCAGCACGAACTCACTCACGAACACTCCGGCAATAGGGTTTATTTGGTCTAAAATAAATTTAAAATAGACTTGGAAAGTTGGGCGAAAGCCTTTACGAATTTATTGAGGAATAATAAAATAACTAAAACATTAGTATATCTCCTCTT
>JAYJMF010000020.1:2050886-2063073 GCA_036873715.1 Salvia sclarea
GGGGGGAGGTAGAAATAGGAAGATTGTTTGGGCGAAATGGGAGGCTTTATCTCGATCTAAATTGGAGGGGGGGCTGGGGGTTAAGGTTTTGGGGTGTTTCAACAAAGCGCTAATGGGTAAGTGGGCGTGGAGGGCTATTGGGGGGGATGATTCCATCTGGGCTGAGTTGGTCTGTGGCTATTCTAGTAGAGGTGGTAGTGAGAGTTGCGTGGCTCGGCTCTTGCACCCGGATAGGAGGGTTCGAGGGTGGTGGGGTGATGTCATCCAGAGTCTCAGGGATCATGAGGGGGGGTGGTTTGAGAGTTGTCTGGAGCGTGAGGTGGGGAATGGGGAGAGGACTCGTTTCTGGGAGGAGCATTGGATTGGGGCTGGCCCTCTTAGAGCCCTCTTTTCGAGGCTCTTCGATTTATGTCGGGATAAAGAGTGCTCGGTGGCGAGTGCGGGGAGGTGGGTGGAGAATAGATGGGTTTGGGGCATTGGTTGGAGAAGAGAGTTAAGGGAGTGGGAGCTTTCTGACCTCAATTTCATTGTTGATATGTTGATTTGCAGGATCTCGATTTCGACCAATCATGATCGGTGGGTGTGGAAGCCGGAAAAAGAGGGAGTTTACTCGGTCCGAAGTAGCTACGAATGTTTGTTGAAAAGAAAGCTACCACCGAGTTTTGGTGCGCCAAGATGCTGCAAATTCATTTGGAAAAATGCCGCAGTTCCGAAAGCCCAGGCAATTGCGTGGAGAGTTCTTTTCCGTAAAATTGCAACTAGGAAGGAGCTGGCGAGGAGAGGAGTTCAGCTGCCGAGTTCAGACGCGTGGTGCGCTCTTTGTGGGGAAGCTGAGGAAACGGTGTCTCATCTCTTCTTTGAATGTAGATACGTGTGGCACCTATGGTCTAGTTGCTTGGACTGGATTGGGGTGGCTGCTCCACTCCCAGTTCAAGTGACGAATAACTTATCCCAATTCTGCAATTTGGGGAAAGGAAAGGAGAAGAGGTCGTTTTTGGCTATGCTTTGGGTTTGTGTTGTGTGGATGATTTGGAAGAAAAGGAATGAGGTGGTGTTTAAGGAAGGTGAGTGGCTGAAGGAGAAAATTATGGGTGAGGTGAAATCCTTTATGTGGAATTGGGAGAAGGCAAATTCTCATGCGTGCGATCTCAGAATGAAGTTTAGCAGTTGGAGCAAGAATCCACAGCTGATGGGGTAGAGGGTGCTGATGTTTTTCTCCTTTATTTTCTCCTGTTCCCTCCTGATGTTGGTTGGGTCTTCTGTGTTGGGATAGGCTTTTGGGGTGATGTTTCCTTGATGACTGCTTTCGTTTTGCTGTTGCTGTTGCTTGCTTTTGCTGGCACTCCTCATGCCATTATTTATAAAATGCTTTCCCTTTTCAAAAAAAAAAATATTCTGTATAATCTAAAACCTTTACATCTTTTTACCACGAAAAAGAAAAGGAGAAAAAAAAACTTTATACCAGTATATTTTATTTTAGAAATTGAATAATAAATATAAACACCAATTATACAATAACATTTTAAGTGCAATGTTTCACAATTTATATTATTTGCCCAACAATCCAATTCCTATGCCTTCAACTTTTTATTTATTTAATCAAAGGTTGCGTATCCATTTTTCGAATGTTCTGTTACACTTTTTATAATACCAGGACGGTCTCTGAATATGTATATTAAATTCGTTTCACATATGTTATGATATCTACCTATTTTATTACTGTTATATTTATTTCATAGATTTAAATCAAAAAATCAAATTTAACTTAAAAGGTGATTGGCAATTATGAAACATACATATACTTGTTCAATCACCTTACGAAAAAGCAAGCAAAATTAATTATTATACACAATGCACAAAACAAATAGTGTAACAAAATGAAATATACGAGCTAGTAGATAATGATCAAAATCAATAAACGCATAATAAACAAAGTTATAAAACCAACAAAAAATAAATTACGCACTATTAACCTTTAAACTGTAAAAACAACTACAGTATAGAACTTAGGATTTTCTCCTCATTAAAATATAATAAAATAAATTATATGACACCAAATACCTTATTTTTTTAAAAAAATGATGAATTTGTATAAACAACTTTTCTACCACTCTTGCTGGTAGATCTGAAAATTTACTATAGTCGTCTTATTAAATAATAATAATTATAAAAAAATAAAGCAGTTATCACATTAAACTGATCAACAAAAAAATGGATAATTGATTACCTCATTCATATTTAATGGTGATTTTACCCCCAAAAAATCTCGTGTAGAAATGAGTGTTGCTTCGGCAGCTGAAAGCATCTTCCACAGCCAAAATTCATGTTGATGGATGAATTTTCAAGAGAATTTATGTACCATTTAACATACAAATGGGGAAAATTTGCTAGAATTGAAGGATTAATTGAATCGAAAGAGAACCATGTTTGAGCCATTATAGATATCACGAAAGAGGAGAGACGGCGGAATCTAGGTTTTGGAGAATATCGCTTATTTTTGTATCGTTTTATATGTCGAACACAGTAGTAACTCGACGAAATAACAGTGGTTGAAATTTAAGTGTCAATTATTTATGGTTGTTAGCTTGCGTTTCAGACAAAAAAACCCTCAAAAGTTACATAAGTATAGAAGTTTTATATATATAGATATTATTATGTCCATGAGTTTTTTTTATCCATATATTTTGATTTAACACATGAAAAGTAGTTAATTCTTTAAATTTAGTGGTCACCACTCACCAGCTAGCTAGCTTTCTACTACTATTATTTTAACAATATAATTACTTTTTTTTTTTTTTTTCTCTTTTATGTCATAGAGTGACAAAATTAATAAATTGTCATCGAATGAAACATAATATGTATGTAGCTATTTTTGTCACGATCAATTGTATGTAGCTGTTTCTCAAGTAACAAATCGTCAAGATTTGAAGATATTAATTTGTAGTATGGTAATGAGCAATATGTGATTCTGCTATAAATGTCGTCTATAAAAAGGTATTTCAAAAATTTATAAAACAAATTGTGTTTGCATTATTATAAATTTCTCTTATATTATTATGATGCGATAAACATTTTGTTTTTTTTTGCTTTAAATGTTTTATATTAATATTTTTCGGTTAATTTATTTAATTATATAATACGCAAAACTAGTTCTTCTTAAAGCCACAATATACCCTTTGTAACTATAAAGTGCCAAATATTCGTGTGTTTGTGTTGACTTAGTGGTAGGGGGATAATGTCCGAAGCCGAAGATCTCGGGTTAGAATTTTACACGACACAGTCTTTTATGTATTAAATTTATCAAAAAAGTAAAGTGTCAAATATTCATATAGATTTATCTCAAAAAATAAATAAATATTCATATATAGATGAAGTTATAATTTTCAAGGAATGTGAATTGGGGCTTTAAACAAATTTTGAAGGGCCAAAGCCCATGCACATAAAATCCTATTAAAGAAATAACGTTAAAACAAAAAATAATTTAAAAAACAAATATCCCCATAAAATAGATAACCGGTTTGGATTGAATCGGAAAATTATTCGCAAAATTTTGCAGCCGGCGATTTCTTCTCCTCCGCCGTAACGGAAAAAAGATGGGGTTAGGTTACGCCGTCGGCGTCGTCGGAGTTTTCATCCTCGCACACGCCGCCTACTCCACGATTCAATGTGCGTATTCAAATCTCTCTAAAATTCGAACAATTCCTGAATACTATTCTGAATTTCCCGATCTAATTGATTTTTTTTTTCCTTTTGTTTTTTCCAGATAGATCTTTGCTGAAGATTACTGAAGAGCAGTTCACGGGGCCACCGATCACTGTAATTTTGTTTACTGTAGCTCAGAATATGCGTATTTTATATGCGGATGATTCGTGTTTTTGTCGCTAATTAGGTTTGGGGTTTTTTTTTATATCAATTTTTCAGGTAGTTATGGAGTTGGTTGCAGGATTGATGTTTTGTTTGTGGGCTGCTTTGACTGTGCCTGGGAAATTCTTGTCGATTCTCCCTCAATCAGATGAGAACAGGTTATTAAGTGTTTTCCTTTCCCCCTGTTTTGCCTTTTGATGCTGTTGTTGCATCTGCTGCTGCTGCTTACATGTTTGAAGGTGGGATGTTGTATTGGTATGTGAGGGTTTATGATTGTGGATTTTATGTAGAATTGCAGTTGGTAAGGTTGATTCTTTGTATGAGGTATTAGGGGAATTTGGTTAGGCTAAGAAAATAGTAGTTGTAAACTTGTAAAAGATGTGTCACAGATAATTTGGCAAAAGGGAATAGAGGTGTAATTATGGGGTTTGTTGGAGATAAGTAAGATATAGCTATTAACCATCTTCTAGGACTTTGTGTGGAGCGTAACATGTCCCTTGTGAATGAATAGACAGATAGATGAAGACGACTAGGCACCGTGTCCTATCTAAATCTCGACTTTCCCATGTATTAGTAGTGGTGTGGTGGGAATTGGCTAAGATATAATGACCGAGTATTGAGGAGCTCTCTGCTAAGATATTGTAATGCACCCTAGAATGTCGGAATCTGGATGGTTGTGATAAAAGCTGCCTTATCAAATATACATTTTGCTTATGGAGGTAGAAAGTGATACAATCCAAGGCTAAAACATTGGTTATCGGGGAGATATCGAGCAGCTTTGCTATCTTGACCTTTAGAGTGACCTAAGGAAGTAGCTGAATTGTTTTTAAAAAGTTGGCCTGAAATTCGGCAGTTCAATTTATTCAAGCTACACAGTGCACCATTTATTTCCAAATGGTAATTAGAAGCAATATCACTGAATTAGTTCAAGAGATCTAATGAATGCATAACAGGGAAAAGTGTACGGCATAAAATATTCAAGAGGAGATGAATGAAAAGTTGGTTTTGTTTCCACTCATTTTATTATGCTTCTATTTGAATCCAAATATGAAAGATGTTTGAGCTTTATCTATCAATATCATGAATTGCATCAGATAGGTCCTTGATCTGGTTTTAGTATATAGGAAACATACCTTACCGAGTAAGCTTTGATCTTTATTTTTTGAAATCAAACATGCTTCAGTCTACTAACACACAGTTGTTTCTCTGTCCAAGCAGGGTAGTCGCCTTACCTGCCAATCTGGATTTCATGATCTTCAATCATCGTGGAAAAGCTTTTGCCCTGGCTGTCGATGTGAAGCAAAAGTGATATTATAGCACCATTGTGTTCTGTTAATTAGAGAGATCTAGCACCAAAAGTAACTGAAAATAGATGTTAAATTTACTGGAAAACTAGATGGTATTGATTTCACCGTTTGCTCGATGTTTGCTCGATGGTACAACGAGCTTCCACAATATTTATTCATCTCAGTGAGATCCAATGACAAAGGCAGTTCATCTGCTCCTCATGATTGTTTGTTAAATTTTAGTCGATTGCAAAGTTTGAATCTTTTAGATTTATGTTAATTGTTTTTGTTATGTTTGCTTATAGACAACTCAAGTAGATTCTCTCCTATAGAAGACTAATTACCTTTACTAAAAATTAATAATGAAATCTCTGTTGCATTTTGGATGCCAATCTAGGTGCTCACTGATGAAAATATCTATACGAGTGCAGCATTTATTGTATATTTATTATTTCAAGAAAATACAAGAAGATTGTTTGATGTTGGGAATTTGTTTAAATGCTGTCAGCATCTGTTTGCTTTTGCACTGGCCACAATTTATGTACCAACTCATAGATATTTATATTTGGTTTTACTTATACCAGTATAATTATATGTATTTCACGCGGTATAATAAATACGTTCATTCTAATTCTAAACTAAATATATATTTAAATCCATTGAACCCCAATTATCGAACATTATCTTGTTATTATGTTATTATATCTAAATATTTGAGCATCGAACATTATCATGTTATTGTGTTTAAATATTTTTTTATTGAACCCCAATTAGAAAATCTTGTAAAATTTACCAGAACTTAAAAAAATTCAAAGATATAACGCCAAAACAAAGCATTAAGCTTGGATAAAGCCAAAATTGCATGATGCTCTTACTGCAAGAATAAAAATGACTCAAATTCTTTTTTATGCTTTTATGTCTCAATTTCTTAACACAGCATAAATGTAAGGATCATACAGTTACAAATCACACCCTTGCACTAATCTGCACATTTTGTGGTTTCTTCCAACAACAAACTTAATATAAATCATCTGAAATTAGTCTAAACACAAATCAAACTAGAGAGAAAAAAGGACCAAAAAAGAAGAGATAAGAAAGGGATAATGCAAACAATGGTCATAACTCCCCATAAAGAGAGACACGACGGCTAGGTTGGCACTTAGCCACGCCCATAAACACGATTGCGACATCACTCATACTAAGATTCATGCATGCATGCATCGAGTCACGTTTCTTCACTAGTTAAATGCTTGATGTCGAAGGAAATCCGCAAACATTCCCTTCAGATAGCCACGTCTGTCTCCTCCTCCTCGTCCCATTCCTTTCTTGCCCCCACCAATGGGGCCCTCGAGATATGTTCTGTCCCTCGCCAATCATTTCTGCAGCACCAATGCATATGAAAATGACAAAAGGGCAAAAAGTGTATCCTGTCAGTGTTAGAACACTACATTTGCTCCTGTGGTTTGGGCAATAGAAAATGGATAAGGAATTTCTGTTGATGAGAAACCACCACAGACATACATGCCCCTCTTGTTTCTTTCAAACGCAACCAACATGTACGAAGCTAAAAGGGTTGATGTCGAAACAGCTGGAAACTAAGGCATGAACTTAGTTCTAGCATACTCTTGAAAGAAAATAATGATGATAATAATAATGAGTTAGTCATATCCATGTATCCACACCTACTCAACTTTGAGCATATATATAATTCCTACCAAAGTTTCTTCGACAAATCATGAAAGAGTTGAAACCAAACTATCAGCTTGTCAACAATAAGATACCAAGAATGCAGAAAAGAAACCAAGAGAAGGGAAAGGATTTGAGGACCGAATACAGAAAGAATAGCTCGCTCGTGAGGATCAAATATTTCGTAAAGAAAGTGCCCAAGTATTTGAGGTGTTACCTCAACAATTGGAGAATAATGTCTTGGATGAGTAGTTATGGCACCAAGTGCGGGCATTTCTCAGTCGTGACCTCTGGCAATGGTGAGTCGAAGAAGTTCCTGGTGGGGTTGCACTTGCTTTCGTATCCTCCCTTTGTACGGTTGCTGGAAGCGGCAGAGAGAGAATTCGGATTTGAACAACAAGGTGTATTAACTATACCTTGTGAAGCAAGTGAGCTGCAACAAATGTTATCTCATGCAGAGAATATTAATATTATGTAATTGCATCTTTTGTCATGCACCATAATTAAGACACTCTGGATGAAAGAAATATACTATTTTTCCCCCTGCAGTAAAAAAAGATGGTAGGGTAATAATCTATATCAGCTTTATATAATCAATCCACAAAATTGCATCATGGCTAGAACTTTGTGGTATCAGATCCATAGCTTCAAAGAAGAATCATAACAAAGTTTAAGCAAAAAAGTATTTCATAGTTTCACCAAATTCACTCACACTTACCACCACTGTCCATTTGTTATAAATCATTCAAGCATACAAAACATATAGTCACATTGACCAGCAACGGAATGAAAAACGTCAACTTCATGAACAAGAACGAGATAAATGGTATATTGCAATAGCAAACATGCCCCTTTGGGCATGCCTTGGGTTGCCTGCTTAAACAAAGTACAAATTCTGAAAATCTTAAATAACCAACTGTTCTCTTGAGCTAATATATCTTTTCTGATCAATCAACTCAATGTTCTGAAATCCTAAAAACAGCTTCTGACTGTAATTTCTCAAGTATTAACAAGGCCACCAAACTCCCAAAAGAAAAACACAAAATGACAAAACACACACCACACTTTCAATCATCACATGCACCAAAGCATAGACTGGATGAAAAGGATAAACTTTTAGAAGGGAAACAAACCAACGTTACCAACCAACCTCGCTTGCAACGGATGAGCAAAACAGCTTAAATATAGAGAAAGCAGAAACGTCATTCAAGATTGCCATTGAAGTTTCCAGACAGCTCAAATCAAATTACACAACAAAGTGATATCAAACTCAAATTTCCCCACACAATCATGACAAGATTGTACAAAAAGGCACCAAGCACATGGTAAAAAATCCTAATGCAGAATAACATAAATTGATAAAGTACTAAGCCAAAAAAAACATATGCATTTAAATTGCATTCTTTTGCTTGGTTAAAATTAATTGTCAAATATAGTTCTAGCTTAAGAGTGGAAGTTTTTAGTTCATCATATACCTGACTAGAAGTAAAAGAACACATATTATAGTGCAGGATGGGATGTGCACTAGAGCAATAAAAATGCAAAATTCCTTAGAACCAAAGCTCTCATCGCTGTAGCATTTGAATAAATCTGTTGCACTAGCATTTGGTTTTGTTAAGAGTTCCACAGCCTCGTGAAGCCAGTAAACAAGAGGCACTGTATAAGTGTGTTGTGTGTGTAGAGAGAGAGGTAGAGATAGAGATGGAGACACAGGGAATGAACAAAATGCTACAATCTCATTCATTAAAAAATAATGTCAATGACAAGAAATTTGGAAAGACCTGACATATCTCGAAAAATGTCTTAATCTGGGTTCCGCTCCTAAATGGATTAGCACCAAATACACAAGCACAAACTACTGTATGTTTTGAGTTTGACTAACCTAATCAACTGCTATTTTCTTGAACATTAGCCAATCAATGTCATTCAGTGAACTACAAATTTACAACTGAGGAAGCTCCTGCTGGTTTTCCATAGATTGCCGTAATATAAACTCAACCCTCCTCTTCTTGTCATCTTTTTCGCCCTCGTGGCCAAACCATGAAGCTGTTCTTCCCACAGCCTTGTTCCGAATCCTCAAATCCAATGGCTCACCAAATACCTTTTTACCCCCCTTCAACTCTAAAAATACAGAAGCCCTCCTTTCCGGAATAATCCTCTCGCCATCACTTCCAGAATCAAGCCCATTCTTCATTGCCTCAATGGCTGGAGCAAATGTCTCCAACAAAGACACTTGCTTTTCGGTGTGAGCTTGACTAAAAAGCTTTGGGGGAATGCTAGCCTGCGACTCTTCTATTTCGCCAGCCTCCAAAGGATTCTCTAAGAAGGGAGTCCCGTTGTTATTGACTACTAATCCATTTCTTTCATTATATTGTTCAGCAGATGTTGTAGCCGCTGTTGATCCATTACATACAAGCCGCTGCTGCAAGCTTAGCAAAGACCTTTCTGCCTTCCTATGCTGCCTCGCTAGCTCAATCTTATCCGTACGAGCATCAGAGAGCCTCTCGTTCCAAACAGGTGTCCGTACATACGTGTGGGGATCAGGAAATGCAGGTAACCATGGTGGCACGTGTTTAGAAGCCGGAGTCTCCCCCATTTGCAAGAAACTAGGTATCATTCTCCGTTCCCCGATCACAGGAAATTGTGGCACCGGTTGAGCAAATGGCACCTCATCAGCTGTCTCTACAAACTCTTTAATCTCTTTAATCGCACCAAAACTCACTACACAGTTGGCATGAGCCTCTGAAGCACCAGTAAAACCTTCCGGCGTTCCCAAGTCTTCCAACCCTTGGACAATATCAAAGACATTGCACCCCGTCCTACCAGCTAAATTCGCATAAAATCTCGAGGTTTTACCTAACTCACAGATGTACCTAATCGCAATGTCAGCAAGCGAATCAAGAGCCGACTCGTTGAATCCCTCAAACCCAATGCCCTCGCATATTTGAGCCATCGCAACTCTTGATATTGCTCGACTATAATCACCAGCACCAGATCGCAAATTCGAATCATTCCGTTCGTCTCTCTTGCCTTCAGCTTCACCTCCATCGCTCATGTTCAGATTCAAGAATCATTTAGGGGTCCTTAATCTTCAAAAGCCTCAATCAACACTCAGAACTTAGATATCCCAACCCCAACGGCACCAAAAATATCCAAACACCAATTTCCAGGAAAAAAGAATAATAGTAAATCAAGAAAAAACCCTAGATTCCAGCTGGAACAACATCGAAGCTGAGATGCGGCTTTATCAATCTATACGCGAGCTTAAATTAACGCATCAGCGTGCAACTGGGTTACGAGCACTTACAATTGATGCGACTTTGAGGGCCGTCTTCGAATTCGACAAATTTTGAATTTTTTTTTAAGAGCGGGATTGAATTCAATTGTGATAAAACCCTAGAGAGAGAAAAGGAATCATCACTCTAGGGTTTTAACTTTGAAGGTGACAGTTTTGGGGGGAAATGGAATTTTGATTTGGGGATTTTATGGTGGAGTGATAAACCCTACTGCGAAATCTGAAATTGGAAATTTTGGATCGAGAAGAGAGAGAAATTCGAGAGGAGAGAGAAAGTCAAAACAGAGAGCTCAGAGTTGGGGTATTTATAGGCGGAGACACGCTCCCATCATTGTTTGAGTTTTTCGTAAATTGGAATTAATATTTGCATGTCCTTTTTTTCTATTTTTATAAGGGAAAATGTATATTTAATTCGACGCTTTATCACATTCTCTTTAGGAATATTTTAATTTTTAATTCCTTTTTTAGTTGTAAATTGAATTGTACATTGTAGCTTCATCTAAATATAGGAGATTATATATCATGAAAATAAGATGATAAAAAGGTTATTGATACTCAAAAGTGTCTTAGAAAAGTTTTTTTCTTTTAAATGGATAAAAAGATTATTTTGTTATGGTTATGGAAAATGAGTATTGTTAAATTATTCCCCAAATTCGACATGGCACTAACCATACTCGTCAAAATAATCAAACAAGTTCACTTGTTTTAGAATTTTGTTATTTCTTCAACAAAACCGTGGGAATGTGTTAATAGGTAAAGCTATCCACTTTAATAATGAATACGTAGAAAATACCAATTTCTATAAATGAAATTCCCCCAAATTTAAAATGAATGGACTAAATAATTGCTATTGGATGTTGTCAATTTTTGCATGAGAACATGGGAAGCTCTTATACTTTTGTACATAATTTTTGGTTTTGGAGAAAAGTGATTCTCATTGAAATTCATTGTAAATTTCAAACTAAAACACTAACTCTACATGGGAAAAAAATATGAAAAATCGATTTTTTCATAACTAACCACATAAAAACACCATTTTATCTAGCTAACACTTTATCGAGCAACTAGTTGGGTATTGCGTCAATTTATTAGTGATCATACTAAAAACTCATTTACATTTTATGTTTTTCTTTTTGTGTACATAAAAACATGAAAGCATCAAATTTTCCATAAATGTGTCATATTTCACTTTTGCATAATTGTGTAAAAAGTATGTAGGTTAAAGTATGATATTAGGGGTATTTTAGTCAATTCGACATATTTTCATGAAAGCAAGTATTTTAATTTTTCCATATACTAATAACTTATTAAATAAGATATTTTTAATTATTTCCCAATTTGTGCGTGATACTAATTTTCCTTATAATTTGGACAAAGATTTTAATAGTGATGGCATTATCCAAGTAAGGATAAAGCCGTTGTCAGAAAACTCCAGTTCTGAATTTTTTCTTCACATCATTGATATGGCGTTTCATATGCAGCAGCTATCATCTTCAGCCCTCAAACTTCCCCACAAAGCTCCTCTCCCTCTCTTCACTAATCCCATCAATGCCTCACTTCTGCAGCAGCCATTGCAGCTACCTTCATGGGCTTCTTCAATCCGCTCCAAATCTTGGAATTTCTTCATGTCCGGCACTCTCTCTCTTGCCCTATCTCTCTCAGGTTAGTCACTCTTTTCTTCAATTATTTTGAAATGGTTTAGGGTTTTTCTTATTTCATAATGTTTGGTGATCAGTTTGTGATTCTCTTGAATTATGCTATTGTGATGAAATTCAGAAATTCATTGTTAGTTTAGCAAGCCCTGAATGTTTGGAGTTAGATTCTTGCATAAATACGATGTTGGGCTTGAATAATTTACCTCGAATTTGGGTAAAGTTTCTATCTTTCGAATGATTTGCTCCTTTTAAGATCATTTGTTAATTTTGCGTACTTATTTGGACAAAGGTGCAAATATACTCTCAAACGTTTTCATGGAGAGTATATATATCCCTAACGTTCGATTTGGAGCAATTTCACCCTCAACGTTTGAAAATCCGGGCAAAATGCCCCTATCTTT
>JAYJMF010000020.1:2063173-2074982 GCA_036873715.1 Salvia sclarea
TGGTGGAGGTGCATGGGGTGGGGGTGGGGGTGGGGGCGAGGGGGGTGGTGCATTTGGGGGTGGAGGGGGATATGGTGATGGTGAGGAGGGAGGCGATTAGAGCGGCGGTGGAGAGGGTGATGGATGGGGGAGAGGAAGGGTGTGAGAGGAGGAAGAGAGCGAGGGAGTTGGGGGAGATGGCGAGGAGGTCGGTTCGAGAAGGGGGATCTTCGTATCGAAATATTACCAAGTTAATTCAAGACATTGCTGATTTGACGACGAAATACAACTCAGTTGTTGGTGAGAGACGGTTTCCCTCCGACCAATAGATAGAGGTTTATCAAAATATCGGAATCTCAAATTGACATGAGATATGTTTGGTCTCACACTAATTTTCCAATCTCGTATCGTTTTTTCGTATAAGAACTCCACATCGAACAACAACGGGGATCCTAACTTTGTAGCTTCGATTTACTTTTTTTTTTGATAAATTAGTACAAAAATTTAAAGGCTGCGTCTCGGAGGACTCGAACTCGAGACCTTTGGCCTCGGACATTAACCTCCTACCACTAGACCAACACACACACATCGATTTACTTAATTGTTGTGTCCTTAGATTGTTGTTAACGATAGCTTCGAATTAGTAATCAAAAATTGCTAAATATGTCCTTTGTATGATAGATTTGTTAAAATAATAAAGATAATATACGTATGAATTTGGTGTATTAATTACAAAGTATTCTTTGTTAATCAAAGTTGGCGTCAATTTGTAATGAAATGTCCATAGATTTTATTTCAAGTTTTTATAAACAAGGCCTAGTAGGCATATATGTTATCACAAGGCGTATAAAGTCGAGTTGAAAAGTACATATATGTGCATAATTAATTAATCATGTTTTTAACCGAACATGTGCTTTTCAGTTTGATTTATAACTTTTATATGTTTGAAATCCAATTGAAATGCATGCAAACAGAATATATACACAATGACAGTTATTATACTATTAATTAATTTATAAGATTTAAAAGGTGCACGTCTTTGTATAGTGACAAATATAATGTACAGTGCATAAACTTCCAAGTTTTCTTTTGAATTATTTAGAGTAGGTAGAGAAACATGGGGGATCGCACCGCTGCATAGTAATCCCAAATTATTTGTATCTATATAGATGTGTGTCTGATTTCACGAGAAACGTCCTCTACTTTATCCGCAGCTGCATGCACGCATAAATGGACTTTTGTTATCTCCGCTTTAATCATCTCCATATCTCATCAAAAATAAAATCAAAGCCAACCATATAAATATATAATTCTAATTCTAATTCTATTTCTCTCCAGTTCCAATCATATAAACAAAATCTACTCCAATATTAATTTCCCAAATCCACAGCCAAGAATGGGCGATCTCCACTTCCTCCTCATCCCCTTGATGTCGCAGAGCCACATCATCCCATTGACCGACTTCGGCAAGCTCCTCGCCCGCCGCGGCGCCGCCGTCTCCATCATCACCACCCCTCGCAACTTCCTCCGCTACCGCGCCGCCGTGGCCGCCTCCGGCCTCCGCATCCAGATGCTCCCCTTGGCCTTCCCCGGCCGCGACGCCGGCCTCCCCGAGGGCTGCGAGAACATGGACTCCCTCGCCTCGATGGACCTCGCACGCGACTTCTTCGCCGCGTGCGAGCTCCTCGAGCCCCCGCTGCTCCGCCTCATGGCAGAGCTGCGCCCCCGGCCGAGCTGCGTGGTCTCCACCAACGCCCTGCCGTGGACGCAGAGGGTCGCCGACGCGTTCGACATACCGAGATACATCTTCGAGACAGTATCATGCTTCACACTCTTCTGCTCCCACATCCTCTCCTCCGATCACACGCAGGAGCTCATCGCCGCCGCCGCCGCCGACGACGAATCGAAGCCGTTTCTCGTGCCGGAGATACCCCACCGAATCGAGTTCACGAAATCCCAGCTTCCGCAGACGAAGGCGAAGCCTGTCGACGGCGGCGTCGGCTTCGACTCCATCATCGACCAGATCAAGCGGGCGCGAGCTGCTTCGAGGGCTACTCTTGTGAACACCTTCGAGGAGATCGAGGCCGGCTATGTCGCCGGCTACGGCGGCGTCGCCCGCACCCTCTGGTGCGTAGGCCCGGTTTCTCTTTCCAACAGGAAAGCAGACGAGAAGCTCAACAGGGGGAACCAAGCCTGCATCAACGAGCGCCACGTCATAGCCTGGCTGGACTCGAAGGAGGCCGGAAGTGTAATCTACGCGTGCTTCGGCAGCCTTTGCCGGATCTCGGCGGCGCAGATCAAGGAGATAGGGTTGGGGCTGGAGGCCTCAGGCTTCCCCTTCATTTGGATCATAAGGGAAGTTTCTCTATCAAAAGAAGTTTTGGAGTGGTTGGAAGAGGAGAATGGTATTGAAGAGAGAGTGGGTGGGAGAGGGCTCATCATCCGCGGGTGGGCCCCGCAGGTGATGATCCTCTCCCACCCTGCAGTGGGAGGGTTTATGACGCACTGTGGGTGGAACTCGACTCTGGAGGGCGTCTCCGCGGGCGTGCCAATGGTGACATGGCCCATGTTCGCGGAGCAGTTCTACAACGAGAAGTTCGTCGTGCACGTGCTTAAAACCGGGGTGAGGGTCGGGGTCGAGGTGGGGACGGGGAAGGCGGAGGACGAGGAGAGGGCGTTCATGAAGCGGGGCCGGGTGAGGGCGGCGGTGGAGGAGTTGATGGGGGATGGGGAGGAAGGGAGGGGGAGGCGGCGGAGGGCGAGGGAGGCGGCGGGGAGGGCGGCGGAGGCGTTGGAAGAGGGAGGCTCTTCTTACCGGAATATCACGTTGTTGATTGAGGATGTGGCGGAGCAAGTGGCGGAAAAGAGAGATGGGACATTGGTGGAGGAAAATTGGTATAGTGAAAATTAATTATGTGTCACTATTTTCATGGGATATGATCGAAATTAAATTCTTAGTAATAAAGTTGTAAAGTAAATTAAACGATAATTCAGTCTACTTTGAACATCAGTAGCTATCTCACGAGAGCACATGATATGTGTTAGAATTTAGTGATGTGTGTATGTACTATGATATACTCCCTCCTCCGTCCCACCGAAGATGATACATTTCTTTTGGGTACGGAATTTAAGGAGAGTTGAAAAATAGTATAAAGTTGATAAGGTTTAGAATATTTGCCGTGAAAGTGATTGTTGTATTTATCACCCTTATATAGAAATACAATGAGAGAAATATGGAAATAGTTACAATAAAAGTGAGCAACAAGAAACTAATAAACTATGCGGATATCATGGGATTATCCTCTATCACCCTCCCTCAAGCAAGACGTCGGACGAGAGACGACGTGAAGCTTGGAACGAAAAAATTCAAATAGCGGACGAGCCAATCCCTTAGTAAATACGTCTGCAATCTGAAAGTGCGAAGGTACAAACTGAGTAAGAAGACGTCCAGAAGATACAAGCTCGCGTACAAAATGGTAATCAAGATCGATGTGTTTAGCGCGCTTGTGAGCCACAGGATTTTGACTTAGGAAAATCGCACTATTGTTGTCACAAAGAAGACGAGGAGGAGTGACCAAAGGAGTATGAAGCTCCGTGAGAAGATTAGTTATCCAGATAACCTCCGACGCAGCATTAGCAAGTGCTCGATATTCTGACTCACAACTGGAGCGAGCTACAGTAGGTTGCTTTTTAGCACTCCAAGAGACTAAGTTTCCACCAAGAAAAATGGCATAGCCATAGGTGGAGTGACGAGTTTCTGGACAACGCGCCCAGTCAGCATCAGAATAGGCTAGAAGAGAGCGAGAAGAGCCACGAGTAAAAGACAACCCATAGTCTAGAGTGCCTTTCACATAACGTAATATTCTCTTGACAGCTTGAAAATGGTCCGTCATTGTGATTTGAAGGAATTGACTGACCATGTTCACCGCAAATGATAGATCTGGGCGAGTAATAGTCAAATATTGCAACGCACCAACCAAAGAACGATAGTGAGTCGGATCAGAATATGGAGTACCTTCACTTGTAAGAACCTGACCAGTAGCAAGAGGTGTAGAAACCGGTTTGCTATCAAGAAGTTGAGATCGAGTTAGAATATCATGCGCATACTTGCCTTGACTAAGGAAGAGACCGTCAGGAGTATATTCTACCTCGAGACCAAGAAAATAACTGAGGCGACCCAAATCCGTAAGCTTAAATTCTGATTTGAGTCGAGAAATAAACTGAGAGATTTGGGTAGAATTATTCCCAGTTATAATAATGTCATCGACATATACCAATAAGTATATTATCGAAGACCCGGAGATCAGAATAAATAGAGAAGTATTTGCACGACTCCGGGTAAAACCCAGTTGAAGAAGAAAGGAGCTGAAACGATGAAACCAAGCCCGTGGAGCCTGCTTTAAACCATAGATTGCTTTCTTGAGACGACAAACGTGATTGGGAAACCGAGGGTCGACATAACCGGGAGGTTGTTCCATATAAACAGGCGTGGACAGAACACCGTGAAGAAAAACATTCTTTACATCCAACTGATGAAGAGGCTATTGGCGCATCACAGCAAGAGCAATAACAACACGAACGGTGGAAGCCTTCACGACCGGACTAAAAGTGTGAGTGAAATCAAATCCAGGGACTTGAGAGAAGCCCTGAGCAACCAAGCGAGCTTTATAACGTTCAATAGAGCCATCAGATTTAAATTTGGTACGAAAAACCCATTTAGATCCAACAACGTTAACACCAGGAATACGTGGAGTAAGATCCCAAGAGTTATTTCCACGAAGGGCACCGAATTCTTCATCCATCGCCGCACGCCAATGTGGTTGTTTAGAAGCTGATATGTAACCTCGAGGTTCACTGGTAGCTAGGAGAGCATGCTGAAGTTTAGTGACAGCAAAATCGACGCGATGACGTGGTTTGAAAATGCCATCTTTAGAACGAGTAACCATAGGATGAGCACCAGAAGTCGAGGAGGAAGGAATAACTGTTGGTGGAGAAGGAGCTGGAGATTCGAGCAGGGATCTGGCGTGGGTGAAGAAGATGGAGAAGATTCATGAGCGACATAGTCCACAGAATTAATCGGATCTAAGAAGCAAGAGATATCAAGCTGAGATGAATTTGTCGCTGAAGTTGTCCCTGAATAAGGAAATATAAGCTCATCAAACTTGGCATTCCGAGTTATATAAACGCGAGAGGTAAGCGGATCGAGGCAACGGAAACCCTTGTGGTGAGAGCTGTAACCAATAAAGATACATGGACGACTGCGCACAGAGAATTTGTTAGCAGCATAGTCACGTAAACAAGGAAAGACGCGACAACCAAAGGGGTGAAAATTAACATAGACCGGTCGAGAGTGATATAACATCTCAAACGGAGATACCCCTTGTAGAACAGTAGTTGGCAAACGATTGATAGTATATACCGCAGTTGCAAAAGCCTCAACCCACAAATGAGATGGAACGTTTGCATGAAACATTAAGGCAAGCCCTGTTTCGGTGATATGGCGATGCTTACGCTCGGCTCGACCATTTTGAGCTGGGGTATAAGGACATGAGAGTAGATGAAGAATTCCTTTATCACGAAAGAGCTGCTGGACACGAGTATTTGTGAACTCTGAACCACCATCACTCTGGAATTTCTTAATACGGCAACTAAACTGATTTTCATCCAGAGAGATAAATTGCAGTAGATTAACATAAAAATCAGCTTTGCTCTTTAGCGGATAAAACCACGTAAAGCGAGAAAAATCATCAACAAAGATAGCATAATATCGAAAACCGGAGGAAGAAATAACTGGAGAAGCATAAATCACAGTGAATTAAATGTAACACCGAAGAAACACGTTTCTCATTTGTCGCAAAGGATAAGCGTTTGCTTTTAGCTAACTGACAAGAAGTGCAAATAGTAGGTCTAGGCAACAATGAAGTAACTTGTAAATGACCTAGCCTATTTAATAAAGAAATTACATCAGATTGCACATGTCCTAAACGAGCATGCTAAAGTTCAAAAGAAGCAAGTAAAGTTCGATTCTGCAAATCAGCAAGAAAGGCAGTACGAGCATTCTCCAACACATAAAGGCTTTGTTCATGTCGACCTCTTGCCAAAATTTCCCTTGTTTTGCGATTCTGAATAGCAAACGACTTATCAGTAAACACCACATGAACTGGCACATCAGAGGTAAGTTTGCTAATGGATAATAAGTTTTTAGTAATGCTCGGCACAACCAATACATCGGTCAGCTTGAGAGTATTAGAAAGACGAGAATGACCAATATGAGAAATAGAGAGATTAGCACCATTACCAACTACGACGCGATCAGAAATAGAATATGGACGAGCCTCATCAAGAGTGGATGACGTCGGAGTCATATGCGCAGAGGCGCCGGTGTCGAGGTACCAGTCAGAGACCTCGTTAGGAGTGAGCGAGCACCCGGCAGAGAAGGCTTCTGCTAGATTGGCAAAGGAGAAGGCTTGTGTGAGTAACGGTCCGGGCAAGCATCGGCATAGTGACCTTCTCCACGACATATTTGACAACATGGAGGACGACGTTGTTGATAAGGACCGCGACCACGGCCACGACCTCGACCGCGACCACGAGTTTGAGAATCGCGAGAGCCTCGACCCCCGGAGGTAAAGGATGTAGATGACTGTTGTTGGCCATAAAAAGCGACAGTGGAGGCACCAGAATTTTCAAGTGAAGCTTGAAATAGAGAGAAGCTCTCGGCTTTCGACAATAGGTCACGAAAGGTAGGCAGCGGAGTGAGGGCCATTTGAGCAGCCGAAAAACTCGAGAAAGAAGATCTTAGACCACGAAGAAACCAATGAGCTTTATCGGTTTCATCGACGGGACGACCAATTGCGGCAAGTTGATCACAAAGAGCCTTGAATTGACGGCCATACGCGGTAACAGATCGATCATCCTTTTTTTATTAACTGAAGATTATCTTTGAGGCGCAATTCACGCGACTTTGACCGATGACTGAATGCGGCCTCAAGGGCAAGCCACGTAGAGCGAGATGTAGTGCAGCCGAGAACCTCAGCCATGGATTCCTCGGTAAGAGAGGAAAAGAGAAGACTCAATAGTCTTTGATCTTGAAGAAACCATGCTGCGTATTCTTTGTTGGGGACACTGGATCCGACGGCGGTCGGTACGGTCGCGGGCGGGGCTAGTGTGGTACCGTCAACATAACCAAGCAAGTTTTGGCATGAAAGAATGGAAGTGATTTGGTTTTTCCACAACAAATAATTGGTGGAAGATAATTTAATAGTAATCATATGAATGAGCGTGGCGAAAGGAAGAGATTCAGAGTTTTGCGCCATGAGAGAAGATAGCACGAGAGAACTGAGAAAAGTGACGGCTAGGTTAGGGTTTGAAGGATCGAGAAAAGGCTGATACCATGATAAGGTTTAGAATATTTGCCGTGAAAGTGATTGTTGTATTTATCACACTTATATAGCAATACAATGAGAGAAATATGGAAATAGTTACAATAAAAGTGAGCAACAAGAAACTAACAAACTATGCGGATATCATGGGATTATCCTCTATCACTGGTGACATCAAGGCCCTGGCTTCCTCTACCTTTCTGTAAGAGTCAAGTAATGTCCCCCATTGATGGGGGGACATCAATTCCAGCACACTCTTCATGCAATGACTTTGCCCATTGATGAGGAGCTTATTATACAAACCTGAAATTGGGCCCAAACCAATATCCCAAAGGATCAACTCATCATCCTAGTCTAAAAAATGTGTCAAGACGGGACAATTCTGAAAGAACCAGAACCATATCTAGTGCATGGGAATTTCCAAGACTGAAATCATAATGCCTCATGGAGCCAATCGCCAAAAGAAGACCTGGATTGATGCTTTCAGCGCTGGAGTTCAAAAAACGAACAAGCCAACATGGTTTAAGGTTGGGCCAAGAATATATTCGCCAGCCTTCAGGACGTCAGATATGAGCTAGGTCACGCGAGGCAGGCTTCTTTCGCACTTCATACGTGGACGTCTCCTATTGGTCCTTGGGGGAACGCGCTGATAGAAAACGGTTAGGCACCATTTAATAAAGCGTGAGCTTATCCAGATACTTTCCACGTTATATGGCTATTTACACGTCGATCCCTTAAAAATAAGGTGTAGCAGACCTAGAAAGACGATTCTTCCCTCGACTACATGGCAGAGCTGAATTTCTATTTTACCCCTGATTGTAACCTCTATAAATAGTTCGTCGCCCCATATAACAAACTCGTTCGAACACCTTCACGCACTCTCACTTTGCAAGTTTATATACATATTTGTGTGTACGTGTTCATGTTGGATCCTGCGATTACTAGCTCTCAGTCACTAGATCTTCGTCCCCAACAGATTTTGGTCATCAATCCATGGTATTTCTGAGTTGTTTTACCTTTATTTCATTGTTAATCTTGCGATGGTTCCTTTTGAACTCATCATTCATAATTAAATAGGGCATACTACATTTGCATCAACAAATCCTAGAATCTTTTTATACAATTTTTTATTTTTGCATAATATCATCACATCATATTTGGATCAATTGTGGACCTCTTTCTAGTTCGCTAGAAATCATCGGTTTGTGGTGTTTCTTTCCACAAGACGAATTTGTTTGATTTAATCGAGAACAATTTTTGGTGTATCACGTTTTACGAAAAGATATATTTGACTAAGTCTGCATTGAATTACAACGTTTTTATTTTTTACATTATGTGCAATTCAGTTTATTTCATTTATAATCTAATCTCATGCATTTCAGTTTGAGTATTATGCCCACAAATTGCGCCATTGATAAACTTAAAGTCAATGTTGATTAGGAAAAAAAGAACAATTAAATTATATAATACATTCCTTAATAATTAGAATATATAATCTCCATTTATTAAAACAAATTGTGAACAAGTTCTCATATTAGCAATCTATAAAATAAATTAGTCCAAAGACGAAATCTAAACAACTAGGAAAAAAACATTAAATTTACGCTAGAGTTTATTATGAAAACTTCAATGAGGACAAAGTGGAATGATGAAGGACCGGAAATAGTTATTTATATATTAGAGTTAAAAGTAAAAAACAGCGTTACTTTAAAAAAATCAAGAGGGACCATATATACTTAAATTTATGCAAAGTAAGGGCAAATGTGAAATAGTTATTCCCTACCTCTCTCTTTATTAAGGACCGGAAATAGTTATTCCCTACCTCTCTCTTCATTAAGGAGAGTAAATTAGTATGCAAATGTGAAATCTTCATCAATCAATCTATCAACCAATTAACTTCACTTTCCACCTTTATTGTTTCCACCTTCTTTCAACTAAAGAAAAAGTAAATTAGTTTATTCAATTTACTTTATCAAAATTGAGTTGGATGGACATTCATGATACTTGAGTACTAAACACCAAAACTCGAAGGCCCCTCTTTCGTGTCATTTCATAAAATAAATATTAGTACTACTTTATCCATCCTCTAATAGGTGTCTTATTTTAAAATGAATGTTTTCCTTAAATTCGTGTCCAGTTTTAAAATTCCATAGTAAAATAATATAGAACTCTTCATTTTACACTTATAAATAGAGATAGAATAAGTAAATTACAGGATTTATTATTATATGTATTAGGATTAGGATTAGGATGTCACCGAATTAACATATAACTTAATAATTAGAGATAGAATAAGTAAATTATCCAATTTATTATTATATGTATTAGGATGTCACGGAATTATTAAGATATGGAGAAAGTATTTGAAAAGAAAAGTTAATAATAATAATAATAATAATAATAATAATAATAATAATAATAATAATAATAATTAATAAATACTTGACACTTTTATGATGAATAGACGATCCATTTAATTGCATTCTTACCAATATATTCAGTTTTTCAAAATTTACTATGGCGCTAGTGCACATATAAGTAACGGTGATCAATCGGGCGATGACGGGAAGGTTCGAACAAATCCATTCACACCTTTGAATCATCGCTGAATTTTCTACGATGAATAGCCCAAGTGACTTTTATGCTTTACTTTTACCGGAGGCATATTTCTAACCATGGTCACTATATATGTTTATATACTTAAATAAATGACTACCTCCTTTTATTCATCAAATAAAATGACTATTTTATTTTATTTTTCTTAAAAAGCGAACTAATGCACTTATTAATGATTGCATGTAAGTACATTCATATATTTGTAAAAGTGGGCAAACTTTTTTGATAGATAGCTACCTTATTTTTGAAGAATTTAAGTGGCATCGCTTGTATTTTTAGCAAGCCACTTTAGGTGCGGAGCAAACGTTCAAGTGTTTATCAATTAAAATGTTAGGTAATATTTCATTTCATTATGGGTTGCATTAATGAATTTTTTGTTGGTGACTTCGTTGTTTAAAATGAAACAACTATTTTTGTGAGACGAATTCAAAAGAAATGCCTACTAGATCTTCGTCCCTTTTTAAGTATAAATGTATGATGTCAGATTTTGGAAATTTGTAATTTTAAATAATAAGATATTTATCAATATTCTATGTATAGTAGGAGTGCAACCGTATAGCATCTAATATAGAACTAGTAACTCGAGTCATGCAATTTTTTTAAAATACATACTTCCTCTGACTAAAAAAATGTGTTCATTTTTTAATACAAGTTAGATAATGATAAATTCAAGTGGAGAAAGAGTTCTATTTTAGAAAAATTGGGAATTCTCAAAAGGAAATGGATGCACTTTTGTGGTGCAGACAAAAAAAAAAGAAAAAAGAAAAAGATGAACACAATTTCATGCAATGTTAATTTTTTCATAGATGTTTCAAGGATCTTGGCAAAATTTGCCATTGATATTAATATATTGATTCTTTCCATCCAAATTAATTGTCATGTATGGCAAACCAATCTTAGTACAGTCAATCAATGATTCACTACTATTTCTTTGATCGACTCTTTACAAAGAAGAAAAATGAACCATCCATGTATATTGTTATTTATTATAGCAATGGATGATATGTCGAGATTCGATCAGAATCATTAAGCATTATAGTTGATCAAATGATAAACAACGAAATTTAAAAATTATTTAATAATATATTTCCAATATATATAAAATTTTGATGGCTAACGCATCTCTAAATGTATACTTATCTAACATATAGCAAATTTTAACGAAGGAAAGTAATGAATAAGAGCAAACATATGTTCATTGAATTTATATACAATCAACATTGTGAATTAATTAACTATAATAAGTCATGATACTTGAGACTATTGAATGCCCTCAACTAAATGAGTGCAACGCTATGGCGAGCTTTATTATTCGTTGTCAAAAGTAACATATTCAAGCATGGGACCATGTAATGCAACTGTATTACCGCTATAATTTCAAGATCCTCAAAAAAAGATGAATAAGATAACTGATTATAATATAAAGAAAATAGAAAGTTGCATAAAATTCGTAGGAAATATTCCGATCCTTCCATCCACGAAAAGCATGTTACATATTGTGGACTATATGAGTTATAATAAAAAAAAATTGATAGTGTGTGAGTGGTGAAAAAGTTAACTTTAAATATGAAAGAGTTACACCCAGCGCACCAATTAGATTGGTTATTTTTATTTAATTGTAAATTTAATCTTATTGGAATTTATATTAATAAAGGCATTTATTTATCTGATGTATTTGTTATTTATTCAATAACTTATGTGATTTAGATAAAGTCCTAAGACCATGAAAAGTAATAAGATATGATCACGCATATAATGGTGATTATGAAATATATCTTTAAAGCTTTGGTCTTAAAACAGTTCCGAGAGAAATAACTATTCAAGAAAAGGAT
>JAYJMF010000020.1:2097145-2120378 GCA_036873715.1 Salvia sclarea
AAAAAAAAATTACAAAAAAACAAACAAAAAAGAAGGAAAAAACCGGTGCCCAATAGGGCAACGACACGTGGCGGGCGGAGTAATGGTGTGGGCGGGAGCTACCGCGACCGCCACGGTGCGCCCGCGGTCGCGGCGGTGGCTACACCGCTGCCCCCGCGACCGCGGCTGCGCCCGCCGCGCTGCGGATGCCCTAATAAATAATTACTTGACCTCCAAATCAGGCTCCATAACCTAACAGTGAAGGAGGCGCAGAAGACGTGGGTAAAGAGACTACCAAATCGCTCTTCGAGAACCGGTAGCCGCCGTCAATGGCAGCCGTGCGATTTGGGGGTGAGATGTAGGAGATTCAAGATTGGGGGTAGTGGGTACTGGGTAGTTTTAATTAATTTTGCATTTAATTCTATGTTTCTAATTTACATTTTTTATTTTATTATTTTTAAATTTTTATTGTCATGTGTGCATTTATGTGGAATTTAGATCTGACATTTAGATAAGTTAGTCAGATTTGGGGATAATATGTATTTTCAGTGTGCCACCTATGCATAATATGAACTCATTTAAAATGTTAGGGCCTAATTTGTTATTATATTTATGATAGGACACAGACCTAAAAAGTCGAATATGTTGGAATGCTAATGTGTTATGTGTTATTTGCCCTATTATATTTTATTTAGTTCTAATTCAAAGCGTTAGATAATACATTTAATTCTGTATTTATTTTTTATAGTCATACATTGCTTTTCTCTATACTCATACATGAAACTCGAACAACATTTTGAATGAAATTTTTGTGTTTGCGATCGATTAATGTTTTTATTTTCCTCATTCCTTGCTTTCTACTGAAGTGACGATGACGATGATGAAGGCATCTGGCGTTTCTTGATGATTAGTTCATTGCTTCTACTTTGTGGCAACACATCTCAGCTTTAGAGTGAGAAAGAAGCAAGTCTACTGATTTTGTAAAGGGTAAAGATGAATCAACATAGTTTGTAGACATAATCGGGTTTATATTGCAATTTTAAAAGTTTCGGTTGGATTACTTATAATTGATTGGTTCGATTTTATTAGAATTTAATTAATTTATTTTTCTTTAAATTTATTAACCAAACAATAAAAATTGTTATTAATTATATCATTGCCGGAATCGGAGAGTTCTCTGACCATCGCCGAAATCCGCCCCCGCCGCTGCGCCGCCTTCACCAACGTCACTTGCGGAAATCCCATCTTTCCCTTCATCTTTCTCATCAATCACCAATGTATAAACTGTCAATATTCCTCCTCAATATTCTCTCTCCTTGTCAGCTTCTCCTCAGCATCTCTCAAGAACTTGAACACCGGCGGCGGACTCGCCCGTCGCCGGTTGAATTCGTCATCCCTCTCCCACTCCCATTAGGGGCTATCGCAAAACGACGGCTTTAGCGGCAGAGTGAAGTAAGACGGCAAAGCAATTGGCGTAAAAAAGGGAGTCTCCAAAATCTGGAGCAAATCGCTCAAATTGCTTCTGCTTCCGATTCTTGAAAACCCCATCTTCGGACTCCAAATCCTCCCTCGTCTCCTCAACAATTGTGAAGAGAAATTTGAGGAAATTTCCCATGTTCTCCTCCGCAAAGGGCTTCTTCCGCCACAGATCTTTGTTGTTGGAGGATTGGGGCTCGTGGACGAGAGTGGGGGAGTTGCAGAGCTCGTGAGGGTGGATCTCAGCGAGGAAGAAGAAGGCCTTCCGCAGAAGTAGAGAATGTAGGAAAAATTCGATATTTTTCGTGGGTTTGGGATTTGGAGGCCGTTTTGTTCGTGGTCGATGATTATGGTCTTCTTCTTCCACCATAGGCGGTACTAGAGCTCTGCGAGTAGAGCTAGGAGGAGGCTGAACTCGCCGCAGCAGTCGATGGCGTGGTTCTTCAGGCGGGGACATTCCTCGTAGGTGACACCACCTGGTGGTGGTTGTGGTGGCGGTGGTGGTGCAGCCGCGAGTGGCGGCAGGGGCGGATTTCGGCGATGGCCAGAGAAGTCTCCAATTCCGGCAATGGTATAAATAATAACAATTTTTATTGTTTGGTTAATAAATTTTAAGAAAAATAAATTAATTAAATTATAATAAAACCAAACTAATCAATTATAAATAAATCGAATCAAAATTTTTAAAATTGCAATATGATCCCTACTATGTCTACAAGCTATATTGATTTATGATCGCTCTTTTTTATATAGAGAAAACTTGTATCTCTGAACTCAACTCCGAAGAAAAAAAAACTTATTTCCAACATTTGAATTTCAACGATTTACAGAGCTGATTAGCTGAAGTGAAGATCTAAACCCTCTCAATCAACAAAGTCAAGATTTCTTCAGAGAGAGAGAATGCACGGGATACCGCGCAAAGCCCCAACTCAGGAAGAGAGAGATGACTCGTCTCTCAAAGCCGCCAAACTTCGCGATCTCCAATCTCAACTCCTCCACTTCCACCACAACAAAATGTTTCTGATTTCCCCCTTTTCCTGCTTACCCAGATCAAGATTTAGTATTTAATTCGGTTTTGATCTTCCGGGGTTTAATTTGTGAGGATTTTTCGCTGCAGATATACGAAAGAGGCGATAGAAATCAGTGCGAAGCTGTTGGAATCGAATCCCGAGCATTACACCGGTTGGAATTACCGGAAGCTCGCGATTCAGCACCTTCTCGATCGACAGAAGGAAAATGGAGTTGATTCGGAGTCGCCCCAATCAATTCTTGATGAAGAATTGATACTTGTAAGTTTTTGCTTTACTTTTTTATCCGTTTCTTCCTCTTGATTGACTGAGTTGGAAGTTATTTGGGATTTGTGGGAGGTGTTACAACTTGATATTTTTGCAACTCCTTTTTTAGTAGGAATTGCTTAAATAACTGTTAGGAGCTTGTGATTCAGTTGACATTTATATCGATTTTGTCACAAGTGTTAAAAATTGAAACTTTGCAGCTTTTTTGTAGTATGGGTTGGTTAAATAACTGATAGGAGCTGTCATTGAGTTGAAACTTGTATCTATTTTGTAGTATGGGTTGGTTAAATAACTGATGGATTTGTTAGAGTTTCAATTGTCATTTAGGTAGAGAACGCATTGAAGAGAAACTTTAAGGCTTATGGGGCGTGGCATCATCGCAAATGGGTCCTAAGCAAGGGCCATTCATCCTCGGACAGGGAAATGCGGATTCTGGGGAAGTTCCAGAAACTGGACTCCCGGAATTTCCATGCATGGAATTACAGGAGGTGAAGTGCTGGAAATATGGGTGTTCAATTGGGTAATCTAGTGATTCTGACATGCTAATGTGGTTTTCTGGCGCTACATATTCCAGGTTTATAACAGAACTAAAGAAGATTCCAGACGAAAACGAACTTCAGTACACAACTGACATGATATACGATAATTTTAGTAATTATTCTGCCTGGCACAACCGAAGGTATGCTAGCTTGTTTCTTGAAATTTCAAAATTTATATCATCTTCAATGCTGTGCTAGTTTGTCTCTTGAAATTTTAATTCATATCATCTGCATTATCACATAGACTCATCATTCCTTGGCATGCTTTAGCTCCTATGTCCTGGGAAGTAATATTTTTCAGTTCACATTTATAGTCATCAAATAACCATCCGTCGTCATTATAAAAATGGATACTGATGGCAATAGTTGGTTTTCTGAAGTAGAAAATATATAGGTAGGATGATTTTTGGGTCATATACCGTTGATGTTTATCTTTAGCATCATGTTATCATTTATGCATTTTCTTTTGGACTTCATAAGTAGTGTCCAAAAGGACCAAAACCAAAAAAAGAATGCATGAGAGATAGTACAAGCAGTTCGGTAAGCTTAGTGATGTACAATCGCTAACTGGAGAAGTGAAAAGTTGATCTACTGCATGTTTTGTAGTCTGCATTATATGGATTTAGACAACATATTTGAGCTTCCGAGTTTGCTATATATAGCAGTAGTTGTATAAAGTTTACATTGTGAGAAACTCATGAAATCATTAAGAAATTCTAGCGTTCGATTATAGAGCCACAAAGCTTGGTTTTTGTATCACAAATGTCATGTAACAAAAGTCAAGTATGTGCACTTAGTAGATTGTAAAACAGAAAATAACCTCTTCTTCATAGATTGTACATGAGAGTTAATAATCAGTAGTTTTAAATTTTTCTTTCTGTAGTAGTCAATTTTATTTTGATATAAGTATCACTTTTGTCCCCAACTCTTGCAGCATGCTTTTGTCAAAACTGCTTGAGAAAAGAGCAAAAGGATATGACAAAAAAGAGAAGGTCTTGAGTGAGGAGTTTGAGTTTGTGCGCAATGCTCTCTTCACAGACCCTGATGATCAAAGTGGCTGGTTTTATTATTTGTGGCTTCTGGATCAAACATTGAAGCGGGAACCTCAATTTATTTCTTCATGGCCTCCTCATGGTTCTAATGTATCTTTATCAACCGATAACCCAAATTGCCAGCTTGCTTTCTCCAAGATATATTTCCAGTCTAAAGAACGAAGGTTTCCCCTTATTTTATATTTCAGTGAAGCAGTTGAAGGTGTCAGCTCATCCACAGTCGATATTGAATTTGATTATGATGGTGGTGATGGTCTTATTTGGAGACCACTTTCGACAAATAAACTAGGATTTTCCCAGGCTTGGGTAACTTACATCCAGTATCCTGATGATTCCTCCGAGTCCTGCCATGTAAAGATCACCATTGCACAGTTTCCCGGTATTATTTCTTCAAGTGGTATGCCATGTAGTCGGTCCTGTAGTATATCTTTCACTGCGAGTGTATGTTCAAACGATCAAGAGCATTCTGAGGTGCAAAACACACATAAAATATCATGGAATGAGGAGAATTTTAAAGCTCATCCTGCCCAATCTCAAGATATAAACTTGCTTGCCTCACTTCGTAAATTAAACATTGGAGAGGAGAATAAACCAACCACTCCTATGATGTGTATGGAGACTATATCTAGTGAGATTGATCACAGCCGGGAACTGCTGTCGTCATCAAACTGGTAAGCCAATTTCGTGCTGGATTGCTCGTGCATTTTGAAAGAAGCTTCTTGATTTGGCGGTAATTTTATTTTCTTGTTATGTCTTTTTTTTGTAGTAAAATTGGAAAACTTACTCTTGCAAGACTGTTGGTGGCACATAACACGTTGATCACATATGGCTGCACGGATTCTGGAACTGAGGCTCATTATGAAGAAATTATTGCACTTTATCATGATTTAATGAAGATGGACCCTGCACATATCGGTTATTATGAGGATGAGTACAGCTTAGTGTTAACGAAGCAGGTTCGTCGTCTTTCACCAAGTCATTGTGTCTAGATGATACAGAATGCTTAGGTCATGTCAACTGCTGAGACAATGTTGGTTAATCTACAATCCTTTGAAAAAAGCTTCAATATAACACTATATCGACTTGATGACCTTTGGAGCTTTAGTAGTTTGAGCAAGGACTTGTTTCAATCCAAAAAACATCATTCTGTCTTGGGAGCCCTTTTGCTCTTTAGGTCATGTGAAAATTGTCTACTCTTGATTTACACTTTCTGTTTTCAGTTCTGTGTTTGTAGTATTTTATGCTCTCTTCTTGGCAGTTGCTTTGCTTCTCACACCTTCCTTGATAAGACATCTTGATGAGAAATTTCATTTTTACATTTCACGTGTGGTTGCGGGAGGGGGCTGTTATTGATAAATCCTACTTTCTTCCCTATCTTTGAATGATTTGACTTTCTATTATGCAGCTGACTTCAAATACCGAGTCTTTATTGAAGATATGTGGTAATTATCAGGAATCTTCTTTGCCGAGTATTAGTTCTTATACTTGTGTACGACTAAATGGCCTCTCACTATCACGAGTTTCAAGTATGGAACACTTGCTATGGGTTCAAATGTTGGATCTCAGCCACAACAAACTCAGATCAATTGAAGGTAGTTGACATGCAAATATATGGCATCTTTGAAGATATCTGAATCATTATGACTTAGCCCTTTTGGTTACTTTGATTATATGAAATTATATGCTGATACAGCTCCACTTAACTTTTATTGTCTATAACGTATCACATCATCTAAGTGTGAACTATTTGCTACTGCAATAATTACATTACATCACCTAAATGTGAATTTCTAATCTAATGTAAATTAAATAGTCTTCTGTTCTCATACACCTTATATTGCTGGTAGGAATTTTATAGATTGCTATGTAAGTAAGCTGACTTGACTTTATATGTTGAATTTTGCTCGAATCTTGGGACAGGGTTGGAAGCTCTGCAACTACTCTCCTGCTTGAAGCTCAACAACAACAGACTTTGCAGTTTTACAGCTCTGGAACCCTTGAAAAGGCTCAAGTCATTACAAGTGTTGGATGTATCGTATAACGAGATTGGCGCTCACTCCATCGACACAAGAAGATACCTGTGCTCGTCTCCTCTCAACAATGCAGCGGGATCCGAGTGGCACTTGAAGAAATTCACGGATGATGATGCTGATTTGAAGCATTACTGGGATGCTTATCTGCTCTTCGAGGATTTGAACTTGATACAATTAGATATTGTGGGAAATGCAGCAGTTGACACGCGATTGAAAGCGTTTCTGCTCAAGTTGATGTCAGCACTGAAGTGGTTTGATGGTGAGAGATGCCATTGATAATGATGATGTTGAAGTATACCAAAACCAAACTTTTCTGAGATTTCACCTCTGATTGTAGACTAGTTATGAGTTGGTTCTTTAAGAACTCGTTACATCTGTTTATTGTTCTGTAATATATTTGTGAGGACTCGGCTAAGTTGAATTAATTGAGTCATTTCTTTTGTTTTTGCCTCTTCTTTATTTATTTATTTATTTATTTATTTATTAACTAATACAATTGATTATTGTTATTTTTTCCTTGGAGAAACAATTGAACATTATTAGTAATATATTTCATGTTTTTTTTTGGTTTTTTTTGAAGTTTCGATGGAGATGAATATATGTTTTGAGAGGGTGGGGATCAGCTGAAAATCATAATCATTCTGTTAACTAGAAGAAACCAGCATAAGATTAATAATAAAAAAGCATTTTGTTATGTGTTAAAAAGCATCAAAATAATAAAAGAATTATTAAAAAAGCATTGTACAAATAAAATATTATCTTGTAAATAAGAAAGTACGTCATATTTAAAAGATCAATCTGAATCATTTATTAATCTAGATCAACAGACAAGATCAGTTCCTAGTTAACAAAATGGAGAGTGTTTCTATTTGACCCCCTCCCTATTTTGCGATATGTGACATGATATATGCCCCCATGAAACACAGTAACTTTGCTTCTGTTTTGTAAAGTTGAGGTTTCGAGTTTAATACCCAATCCCAATTGGATGGAAAGTAACTTCCAATTATGTAGAATTTCTTAAGAAATCAAGAATGGCCCTTATAATAAGTTATAAATGATTCTTTAATTAATTCCATTTAATCTCTTGGAAGATTATTTTTACCCAATATTTGTACGTTGTGGATGTTTATTTGTTCTATTAATTACTAATGGCCTACTCTATGTCCATGTCCCAAGGGTGGATCGTAGATGTAGAAAATTATTCCGCTTCTATTGAAAATGTTGTACACTAAAAAGTTCTCCAAAATCTATGATCACATATAAGGTTTATATATGCTATTTATTAATTATTTGGATGTTTTCTTGTTCTATTATAACTCGAGTTTCAATACAAATTCTTTTGCCCAATTAATTGATCGGACATACTTGTGTGAGGTCGACCTTAGGTAAGTTTTTGTATCGGGACCATCACCAATACATCAATCTGGTGTGGATGTTGTGTGGGGAACCTCACCTAAAATTGACCTTATCGAAGTTTTTGTGTTAATTGAAATACTCAAATCTAAAATTTTGGGGCTTGTGGAATGTGAGACGTGAGGAGAAAGTACTCCCTCCAATTTGTTTTATAAGTCAGTCCTAAAGCAATCTCTCTCATATAGAAATGAGGGAAAAGCTAGTACTCCCTCTATAGTTCGTTTTATAAGTCATCTTAGAAGGAGTATTGTAATATCTTGAGTATCCGAGTTTTGCGTCTAAATAATAGAGAATTTAATTCGTTTGCAGAAGATTCGTCTCTCCTAAATTTTTGCACGAACTTAAGATTGAGATTTAGACATTAACTGATTAACCATATCATCAAAGTTCAAAACGGATAAAGTGTTTCCAAACTCATTAATTTGAGTTGTCCACACATGCTATCAACCTATTCATTTTGTCGTCGAGCATCCAGAATTACAACTCAAACCTTGAAGTTATAACTCTGTCGCACCAACTCTTGGCTCAATTACACAAAAAGCAGATGCATGACGATGAAATTGACGACACATGAAGACAATGTGAAAGATCATCAATACGACGTAAGTATCCAAGTTTGGCTCTGCCCATGTCACCATGATTTCGTTAATAGACAATTTGACACAAATTTTTTGTATTGATGCGAATAGCATAGATACGCGAAACAAGAAGTATTTGTAAAGCTTCTATTGATGTATGTGTAGCAAAAGTTGCAAAAGATAGAGAAGTAAAAGCATATAATAAATTAAGCATAATAATATTCGAAAGATGTACTATAAATGCGTCCTGCATGAATTGGTTGGTATAGCAATCATAGTTACATGGACTATTAAATTATAATAAATAAATTAATGTCCGTTTTGGCGATGTGAAGTAGTAACTCGAAAGGCATATTGTTGAACAGTGTTGGTTCATTTTTCGTGAATGTTTCCAATTTCAATATTTTTCACGTGACAATTGAGGAATAAGTCTGCACTCAATTGACTTTATATGAAATGATGGTGGCCTTATCACTTGTCCGAAATTTGAGCTTTAGAATACAAATAAAAATTCCCAAACTTAGATGTTTGTATTGACAGATTCATTGAACTTAGTAGCGGCCTTCTAGAAACTTGGGACTTTACATTGGAATCAAATGATACCTTCCTAAATCCTTTCCTCCTTCTCTCTTATCTTTATATATGCAACTTACTACTTCAATTCTAGGTTCTTTTTCCTCAATATTTTATTCACCAAACATGGAAAATGTTTTACTCCTCTTTCTATTCCACGTGGGGTAGTTTAGAATATTTTATATTAACCTCCGCCAGTCACGTCGCGAACTGTAATATTTACAATTCAATTTTTCATTCAATGTCGGTAGCTCTGATATTATGTGTTTTTAGTATTAATTATTGTTTACACGCCAGTTGTTAAGTAATCTTAACTCATTGTTACATACTTACATGGTTTAATTTTACTTTTGTTCCGATAACCGGTAATTTATGTTTGTACTTTAATTTCTTAACAATTTTCTCTATGAGATGAAGATTTGTTCTTCTTTTTTTCTTTTTGTGTTGCTAAGATTTTATAGTGCATAACCAAGACATCAGTTTACAAGTAGAGCCTCTAAAATTTTGTAGACTTTTCATTTTTCGTAAAAAACAAAATTGGCAAAATAGACTAGCTAGGCTAAACATGAGAACAATAATAGTAGCTCATTCATAGGCACCAACTGGGGTGCTGACTTTCGGGTATCCCATCACTTTCACCTTTAAAGGCAAGAAAAATAATAGGATAATCTTAAGATGAGCCAAACAATTTAATACCCCACTCTCAATTGGATTGTACGTCACTTCCATTCTTAAACAATTTCCCCAAAAACTAACGATCAAAATATCCAACTATTACTTAAAAATTAATTCATCAAAACCCTTTTCTATATACACTAATACCAATGCATGATTGGATACATTCCCAAGCTGCAAATTACACCAAAAGATTGCAATTTTGATCATTTCCATCATAATTCGTTACATTTCTTTCTCATATCGCACATCGATCGTGATCATACGTTATGACCGCCACCACTACTGTACATAATTACATACACACTAAAAATAAAATAAGACAAAACTGTAAAAATTGAAAATCCGACGTGTAATGATTTACCATCCCATTACAAAAAAAATCACCAACTCTGCGATGAGGATGGTGAGGAAGAAGAAGAAGAGCTCAAAAGGGCTTCCAAATATTCAACTCCCAAATCCTCCAAAACCACCACACTACTCTCTCTTTCTCTTTCAAAATGCTTAGTTTTCCTATTGACACTCCTCTTCTTCCTCATGGAGTGTTTCCTCTTGAGCGCCATCACCGGCGAGCAACCTTCCTCCACCCCACACTTCATCTCCTGCAGCGACTCCTTCACCGTCTCCACCGGAAAATTCAGCACCGCCGCGCACCCCCTCATCGCGAACGCCGCCTGGTCATACGCCAGCGCCGCCGCCTCCGCGTTGTCGAACGTCCCCAGCCACACTCTGACCCCATTCCTCGTTGAATCCCTTATCTCCGCCGCGAACTTCCCCCACGGCCGCCGCCGGACCCCCCTATACGCCTTCTCCCTCTTCTCCCCCGCCGCCACCGTGCTAGTGCTGGTGCTGGTGCTGGTGCTCGTGCTGGACTCCTCCTCCACCTTGACGGAGGATGAGTTGATCGTCGTCTCGGCGCCCTGGCCCTGAGCCAGGACGCCGTAGAGGAGCATTTCCTCTGAGTCGTTAACGTTGAAAGGGAGTCCCGAGACGCCCATGTCCTGGTCCCCCCACGACAGGGATTGCGGGGACTCCGATTCGTATTCGGAGATTGGGAATTGGAATTCGAATTGGAAGAAAGATGAGTCCATGGGTTTGTTTTCGTGTTCGTGTTCGTGTTCAGGTTTGGAATTTGGTGTAGGAAAGATTTTTCTTCGGAATCAAGTTTGACAATACTTTTTGAACTCGGGGGGCTTTATATACCCTGCGAGAAGTGGATTATTTGAGGGGAATTATTTTAAATTAGTAGGGTGGGGTGAATTGGACATAGGTAAAAGTGACATGTGAAATTAAGAATTGGGGAGGGAAAGAGGGGGGGATGTTTTTGGGTTTTGGAGTTAGTATATACTCTTAATAATAAGATGGTTGCATTGCATTTGCACTATATAGATTAGATTAGGGAATATATATATGAAATTGGTGGTGAGATTTAATTGGGTCACGTGAGTCTAACGAGAGCGATGACGCACGGCGGCGCGGGCCCCGCCATATAATTCAGGATCTATTTGCTGGCGTCGCATTTTTCCTTTTTATTCTTTTTTATTTTATTGTTTGGAGCTTTCTAATTGTTTGTTAAGACTAGTTTGAACCATTTTTATTTTTATCTCAAGAGACATGTTGTGCTATATGTTAACTAATAATGTCGAATTATTGATGTTTAAAGGAAATTAGCTAGCTGCGCAATATCTAACAATGTAAAGGAAATGGAATAATTAAAGCGAAAATACATTAGATAACTAAACTTGATTATTAAATTATGCTCGAGGTTTAATTTGTTACAGAATCAGAAAACTAAGGAGCTATTGCATTTAATTTTCTTTTTGTTGGTCATATGAATAAAAACTACTAAAAGACATATCAAAGGTAGAAGAAAAGTAATTGGGTCAAAATGGGTTGATCATAGTCTAAATAAAAAATATATTCAAACATGTTCTGTTTATATATACTTTTATGACCAGAATGGTTTTTCTTTTTGTCTAAATCAGTTTTTAGATATTTTTGTACTATATGTTATTGGCTTTTGAATGATTTTATACTCAGTTGTATATTAAGTTTATCTAGAGCATTCATCTAATATAATATTCTAGTTCTTCCTTCCCCTTTACAGCCATAACTACAATATGAAGTATGCAAGATATTTGAATTAAAAACCTGGGCGGATTAAGCAATAATTTCGAGGTTAAATAAGATCAAGTGGAATTTTGATAATACCTTTTAAATTGTATCCATGAAATAGTTTAATTAATTTATGTTTAGACATGTCAGCCCACTGAATACTCGAAATGAATTGTGTGTCTCTTGACTGCCGGTTTTGAGATGCAGCATAAGGGCTCCATTGTAAATTCACAGAGTTGAACAGTTTCTCTTTGAATTCTTTTGTTGAAAATTCAATCTGAATTAATTAACGATGTTGTGTATGAGGTAGGGTAGGTGGATGTGTAACACCAATCCTGTGATTTTAGTTTACTTTTTATGTAATATTAAAGTCAGTCAAGTCACGCATACACGATATATATGTAGATATAGTTAGTTATTTAATTAATTATCAAATTTATTTATTTTTCACCATTTTTGTCTATTTTTCAATTGTATATTAATCTAGGGAATAGGGGCTTGACCAAATACGAGATATGTTCAAAATTTATAGCTAGGGTATAACTTTCAATTGTTAAAATTTTATCCAAGACTAGTACATGCTAGCTAAGCTAGCTTCTCATTCTGATAAACTAATTAAGACTAGACACTGAAGATTTAAAGATTTAATTAGTCAAAGGATAATGGTGTTATTTAATTCACAATCAATACACTTTAATTAATTTCATAGAATTCGTCAACTAGCTTGGTTTTATTAAATTTTGTAGCATCATTTCGAGGGAGAGTACTCTCGATGGCTAGATCAGGTTACTGTATCTGTTTTATATTCATTTTAATTAAAATTTTATATAAAAAAAATTGCATTATTACATGGGATATCCCTAATTTTCTGTAAGAAAAATAAATTATAGCCACTCTTATAAAAAAACACTCACTGTCGCGGAACAACCATTCATTACACGAATGCACGAATTTTTCTGTGTTATATTATATGCACATTTACTAATTTGTGCAAGTTCAAACTTAATTATTGCACCAATACATGAACATTTCTGCACTCGTGTGTTCATATATTCTTGCATTGAAAATGGCAGTAGCAAGAGAGAAATTATTATTTTTCATTATATTAATTTTCATCAAGAATAAATTATTCTGTTGTACAAAATATGTAGTTTTTATATATTTCTATAAGGATGGATGTATTTTCCTTTGTTATGCCAAATTTGGTTTCTTTTATCAATTGCTCTTATAATTATTATTAAGGTCGTTTGGTAAGTAGCATAGGATTAGGTGAAATAATTAATATGACTGGAATGTCTTTTATTATATGAAAATATTAATCTCATGTTTATCAAAATGTGTATATCTTGTTTATCTATTGTTTGATAGAAGGTATTAAGATAAAATATAATTAATATTTTATTTATTATAATTAGAATTTGTATTACGTATACCACCTTTGCAGGAGCTAGGAGGTATGCAAATATGTAAAAAATCTTCGGGCTTTTGATTTATAAAAGGCCATGTGTTTTGTACAAAATAAAATATTAATGAGCTATAATTATATCATACACCCTAATCACTTGTACCAAACGAACAGGTTACAATACATAATAATATATGCATGTCTACAAAAGTCAGCCTTTTTTTTACTTTTTTACTTTTTTGATGAAATTTAATAAATATATGCCAGTATTTATCTTGAATATGGTAAATTTTGGCAATTAGTCGTCACCATATGTATTTATGGAAAGTTTGAAAAGTCGAACATGGTCAAGACTTCCGTAAAAAGACCAAACTATCCTTCAACGGCCCAATGCAAATGTAGGAAGATTCTAGAATAAATACGAATATATATTTCAAAATATTTTTAAAAAAATGCAATTCATATGATTAACACTACTCGCACGAGAGTAATGCTGCTGCAAACCAACGTTTCTATTATTTCGAAACAAATATTATTCCAATTACAAGACAAAGATGATATATATTGCAATTTTAATATAAAAAATAAAAAATGAAAAAATGAGTCCAGATTCAGGCCCTTGAAAGTCATAGTCCTACATACTTGTGGGGTTTAGTTGAAAGTCCTCCTTAGAAAAGGGAGTCAATAGTAACCAACAACTTGTTCTTTATAATTGTATCAAGTGGGCTTAAAAATTTAAATTAAATCAAATTCTATATATAATTCATTATGAGTTTAACTAACAAGATGAAATTCAATATATATATATATATATATAGGAAAGGGATCATTTAGGATCCCTCCTGAAATTGTTAACTGGGATCCAATCTGATCCCTTGATCTTGATTGATGGACGGTCAAGATTGATTCTCATATTTGATGATGCTTTCGTATGTACTGGATAATGCTTTTAAATGGTTATGCTTTCTTATGTACAACATAATGCTTTCATATAGTATTATGCTTTCTCATATACAATATAATGCTTTCTCTACATTAACAGTATGCTTTGGATCCTAGATCCTAATTTCAGGAGGAATCCTAGTAGATCCCCACCCTATATATATATATATATATATAGTGATATATATATATATCACTATATATATATATGCAATAATCCAATATATATATATATATATCACTTAACTACATGAATATTGGATTACTACATGAATATTGGATTATTGGGAATATTTTCTATTCGAATTCACATGTGAATGGGGTTAGAAGAGAATCCCTACCAATTTATTAATACAAGTTCAGCTGTACACAAGTCTTCCACATTTGTTCTCATATAAGTTTAGTTCCTGTATTTGGTAATTGTGTATTAGCAACCATTTATCATAATAACTTCATTTAAATCTATTTCAGTTCTATTTACTTTATAATAGCCTTATTTCTTAAATTTGATATTTTATTAATTAGGATGCAACTTTAGGTTATTTAATAATTGTGAATCCATAAAAACGGTATAGCTAATGATTGATGAAGAACAAGCTAATTTTGGAAGGATTTATTTAAAGGGAAAATAGTCTGTAAATGGCTTAACTTTACCCAAATTCTGGTTTTGCATACTAGCTTTAAAATCTGCGTTTAAATTGCTCAACTTTCAATTTATTCTGATTTTGCTACCAACGTTGACTTTCGGAGAAGTCAATGCTGACATATATCTCTGAAATTCCTATGTGTTCAATGTCGCTAAAAACTAATATGACGTCACATTTAATTAATAAAACGACGTCGTTATCCTTTAAAATCATTGTACTTCTATTTAATCATATTTGACCTTCTCGCTTCAACCCGCGCTTTCTAACCTCTACGTTTTCTTGGTGCTCTAATTTTCGGTTCATATATAATTAAATGTGACGTCGTATTAGTTGTTGGCCGAGATTGAACACGTAGGAATTTCAGAGATACATGTCAGCATTGGCTTCGCCGAAAATCAACGCTGATTGCAAAATCAGAATAAATTGAAAGTTGGGCAATTTACAAGCAAATTTTTAAGCTGGTATGCAAAACGAGAATTTTGGTAAAGTTCAGCAATTTACAAGCTATTTACCTTTATTTAAATTTTATTTTGAGAAAATGAAAGGGAAAAGAAAGCACCCATTTGGGCCAACAAAATTAAACCTAACAACCAAGGGCCCATTATGAGGTATACAAGAACCGAGCCTCGTTAAAATCTATAAAGTGAAAATCCAATGGGAAGAACACCTTATAACAAATAGAGAATATTCGGTCTATAGATAAAGTGGTCAAATGTATCCAGATCCGATATCCTTGGTTTTGTCGCTTGATGGTTGATTTGCTCAATTGTGTCTCAAATCCGACCTTATTATTCTTCAGGTCTAGCGAGCTATCTCTAACTTTAGGCTTTGCAAGAACTGTATTTCAGCATAAGTCTGGTGTGGTGCGTTTGCCTTTGACGCCATATGTCTTAGGCACTTATTATTTATTTCATTAAATAATGAGTCTTCTCTTGAGTCTAGTCCGCACAATTCAATATCTAATTAATTCTAAGCAAATAAACTCCAGGCCTTTTGAGATTGAGTTTGAAATAAGGAATCCAAAAAACCATTCTCATCAAAATAGTTTTAAATAATTTTGTACCTTAAGAACTATTCGTAACAAATTAAATGAAATGGACATATTAAAAATGAATTGATAGGTGATATATACTAGCTATTTGGGTGCAGACCATGCTCTTTTCGCTAGTATAAATAAAGTGAAAGTGATGGAGATAATGATTGAGATAAAATTAGTTAGTTATATTATTATTCTTTTTCCCTAAGTTATATATTTTGTTTAATTGTTTATTAATTTTTTTATAGGAATAGATTTCTTATTTAGGGTTTCATTAGTAGCCTATATATATGGCTTGTCAGACGTTTTAGATGGTTGAATATGAATAAAGTTTTGAGTATATTGTTTTGTTCCTTATCGGTATTCTTGGTTTAAGAATCAACGATTTGTGTTGGTCGTGTTCTTTCGGGTATTCTAGAGAATCAAAGGATTTTCACGATATCTGCGTTTGCTTTCGGTATTCTTTGAATTAACGAAGGTATTCGTCTATTATCTTCACGCTTCTCGCTGCGTCAGTTGGTATCCAGAGTCTTGCTACGCTCCTCTTGTGCGATGTATCCGTTCGTAGATGATTCCTTTTGGCAGATGATTCAGGCATCACATCTTACGAAGGGGTGCGATGTATCCGTTCGTAAATGATTCCTTTTGGCAGATGATTCAGGCATCACATCTTACGAAGGACCACCTCGCTACGATGATGATGTGGTCGACGAGTTACTAGATATGCGTTCTAATTTGGTGTCTTTTACGAGTGACGATACTTCTGGAGAGGAGGCTGCAGTCGATGACTACACAGGTGCTCCACTTTTTGATGATTATCCGTCTCCAAAGTTTCCTGAGACAATGTCATCTGGTGATATTTATAATGTTTATTCCTCTCATATGTTGCTTGATAAAATTGATGATTATGCATCCCCTACGTTGCCTGATAAAATTAACTTTGATGTGTGGTACAACACACTTGGTTCTTTTCTCCGTATCATGATAGTGATATTGATTGTCACAAATTATTTGAGTCCACAGACACTATTATGATTGTGGATCGATATGTATTGGCTTCCGTGTTCGCACAAGCAGATCTTATTTGATACCTTTTAAAAGTGATGATTCTTTTGAAGATAAGCTGCACACGATTCGAGGGCGAATCATTTCGAAGCAGAGGAGAATGATGGAGATAATGATTGAGATAATATTAATTAGTTATATTGTTCTCTTGTTCCCTAAGTTATGTATTTTGTTTAGTTGTTTATTAGTTTCATTACAGGAATAGATCTCTTATTTAGGATTTTATTAGTAGCCTATATATATGGCTTGTCAGACATTATTTGCACCTGCTTTCGGTATTCTTTGAATCAACGAAGGTATTCGTCTATTATCTTCACGCGCATCAGAAAGTAGAAAGAAAAAAAAATGATGATAAAAGCTTAGAAGCATGTACAACTATACAAGTATGTAATTTGTTTCCCTATTGGCCGAGTTAAAAACGATTAGTATTAATATTTCTTTTACAAGTAAAAGAGTTGGAATAATCTGAAATTTGGTGGATTTTCTTCCTTGGTAACTATTCAAAATTCTCTGTATATATACTTTTCTCATAGGATTAAGTTATTTATTCATAATACAAATAAACAGTGAATAAAAGTTCAGTGACATTATCATTATTATTAGAAGTATGGGAAGTGCTTAATTCTCTCTGTCTACTTGTTTTTATTTTCTTGTAACAAAGGGTATTTGCCTCTCAATACATTATACACGGGTAACTATAAGAATGTAAATTTTGTGCAAAAATTAATTAAGATGTTATCCATACACGTGAGACATAACATGATAAGATATTGTTTTATTTGTAAAAGCGACCTTATGGGTCTACCAAAGGTGGCAGTGACAAATGTGAACTTACATGATTAATTACTATGTCTATATATATTTTCAAGTTAAAATCCATGATTTTAGAAGATGCATTATATAAATTTCAGTTTAAAACAACAACATAAAAAATATACATATATTAAAGTGTGGATATGATAGAAAGAAACCATCCTTATCCTATATAAAGGGAGAAGATCAAATCATCAAATAGAAACCAATCTGTCCATTGATCTTGGTTAATCAATTATCCTTTCACTGTCCATATTAATTCATGAAATTGGATATAATTTCCTACTTACAAGATAATGATTTTTGTGAAATACTACAAGTAGAGCAGGTTTTTATCTGTTAATTAATCAATGTCCTTATATAATTAAGATTATCATTTAATTAATTTAACAATAAAAGAACTACTAAAATCACGAATCTCTTAAATCACGAAAAAAAGGTAACTAGCTAAAGCTCTTGTTGTCTTCCTGAAACTAAAAAAAGGAAAAACATTTGGTAATGCATGCATGCTAACAACACAGAGAAGAGATGAAACAAAAGTATATATGGTTAATAAAGTATAGTATTAAATATTGCACCAACCGTAATAAAAAAAGAAAGAAATTTGAAACCCCAATCAAGCAGATCACATGCAATGTCCGGATGCAACGGCTGAGATGAAACCTTATGATCCATCCGTAGGCGAGAGCCGTCGGATCTGGCCATACACAACTTTAATCTTGCCGGCTCATTCCAATGCTACATGCAACAAACACTTCCCCACCATTGTTTCTCATGTGACCGACCAATAAGCTGGCAATGGCATTTCCATCTATATATATATTCTCTCTCCAATTTAACATCGATCACTTAATATTATTCACTTCTTCCATTCCATCTGCAAATTAATTAATTAATTAGAGATCGAAATGGAGAAACCTTGTTTGGCACTGGAGACTGAGCTGAGGCTGGGGCTCCCCGGCGACGGAGTGGAGAAGAAGAGGGTCTTTTCTGATATATTCTCCGGCGAGGAGGAGAAGGCCAAGAATCAGGTTGTGGGGTGGCCGCCGGTGTGCGCGTACCGCCGCAAGAATGGGTGCGGCGGCGCCGGAATGAAAATGTACGTCAAAGTAAGCGTGGATGGAGCGCCGTTTCTTAGGAAGGTTGATTTGAGCAATCACAATTGCTATTCTCATCTTCTTATGGCTCTCCAACAACTCTTTCGATGCTTTGCCATTGGTTAGTTTCAATTAACCTTCTTCAATATCCTTTTTTTCATGTCATATTTGGATTAAATTAAGTTGGGCTTTTACTTCTTTAAATATCGCCATGCAAAATCTAGTATCATTAATTTCAGAATAATAATAATAATAATCAAATATCTCAAAGAATTAAGGGTTGCTTATCTTGGTGCTCCAGTATTTAATGATCAGTTTTAACACTATATATATGGTTTAAAAGTGGAAATTATACTTGTATTTTGTGTGCAAAGTATATATATTATCGCACCTCAATGAAAATATGTATGTGTGAGCTCGATAGCAATTTGATGTGATATGTCAATCTCATGAGATCCGAATAGACTAATTTTACATTATTATTTGGAATGTGAAACGATATTATGTTCGACCATATATATACACTAATACACACGCACGCGCACGTTATTTTGTTAGATCTGGAATATTATGATCTAATTAGGCGCATTTTAAATATAATTACATGCATGATTTAACATTTGGAGAGTGGTTCACATGCCTACTTCCTGTTATCCTCAATAAATGGACGGTCGATCCATTTGATTTAAACCAAAGCTGCCCAAATTTTAGTTATAAATTAGGCTGCAACAAAATTCAGTTGATGCTAATAAACGTAATGATATGGCATGTCTATATTAATTACGAGATATAATACGGAATATGACAAAAATTCAACGTCAAATCTATAGTGGCTAATTCTAATTATTTGAGCCTAATTAATATGCGCGGTCGAATAATAATAAATCTTATTACATACATTGTCGGCGAAAGGACAGGCAAAATGTACGCAAAACGTGATATGTGTGTATTAGGGAATAAAATTATTGGAGGAGAGAAAAAGAAAACTTGTTTTAGAAATAATAAATTAATCAGTGTTTTATGATTTTGGGTTTGAAATGTAAACAGGAGAAGCATTGAAAGATGCAGAAAATTGTGAGTACGTTCCAATCTATGAGGACAAAGATGGCGACTGGATGCTCCTTGGAGATGTCCCTTGGGAGTAAGTCTCTCTCTCTATACCTCCTATTTTATAGTATTAAATATTTTAATACTATTACTATTTTAATAGTCGAATACATAATTTAAACAAACATCATTTCACAGACAAGATATTTAAGTAGGCATATAGTAAAGTCATCATAAACAGTGACGAGGCGATTGGCATGCATCAAATATATTCAATACTATATACTATTTTCTTAATCTATATCGTACTATAATTTTAACTACACTTCAGTTTCCTGTTGAAAATTATAGTTTTTGCATTTCGAACTCATATCCATAATAAGTACAAGGTAAATAAAAATAACTTCTAAGTACTGTACATATATATTTGTGTGTAACAGTGTAAGTAATTTATTGTGTTGACTTGTTTGATTTTCAGCTGCCCTAAGAATTAAATTTTTATACACTGTTACCTGACACTCATACTATTTGTCACTTAATATTCATAATTATAGCAGTATGTGTATATATATAATGAAGTCGTCATAACTGTAGTAAGAAATATTGCTTGAATCCGTTTTAGGTAAATGATAAGTCAATATTAATTTGTTTTACTGGAAAAGACTTATTTAATCATATATAAAAAGGTATGGATTTAAAGAAAATATAGTATAACATGAGGAATCTTGTATAAGATCATCTCAGAGAAAGATGTGTTAAAATTCAAATTTACTTTATTGACATATAATTAAATAAATCATTAAAATAAACCTATTTTCCAATTAACATAAAAAAATAGTTTTTATTAATGCCAAATTAACCTATATAGTACTCCTGCGAAAGCGTGATGATAGTTTAGAAGTAACAGAGAGGAATGTCAGGTAGGGCAAAACTCGAAGTCAATCCAGACATCATCATACACGTAGAAATGCTATACAGGCCCACGTTTCCATCAAAACACAATTATCATCTTCGACAAGAAATATTATTTTCTTATTCATTTCCTGTCATTTGTAGTAATAATTTCTTCTCTATAATAATAACACGACACCCAAATTCACGCGGCATAATAATTGTAGTAGCAAAAAAGAGAAACGGAGAGTAAGAACAAGAAATATTTAGCGGCATTGGTGATAAATTTGTAGTTTTAGTACTCCAAAATATGCATATATTATTGATGCATTCTCATACAATTAAGATAAAATAATTGATGTATTATTTTTGTAGGATGTTCGCGGAGTCATGCAAAAGGCTGAGGGTCATGAAGAGATCAGATGCAAACAAAATCGGGCTTCACGCAAAAGACCTTCTCAAAGGACTTACTACAGAAGATTAGGAAGATTTAATTAGAAATTTCAGGGTATATCCGTCATTTTACCACCTCTAGTGATAATCACAATCTGTATTATTAATTTCTTTAATTAATTGAACAATAGTTGAGGGAGAACTATTTACGAACTTCAGATGCTTAGATATAAGTCAAGTGTACTTATATTTTTGTGATAGTTTGTTTTGTGTTGGTTAATTTCGAGGTACGTATTTGTTGTACTTGAAATTTGTGGGAATTTCTATATATTTATTGGAATTTAGTTCTTACCCAAATTTGTGACTATGTACAATTTCACTATCTCTTTTCTATTTTCACGAGAAATCTGAATTAGACAATCCATAAATATATATAGCTAGATTAATAAAGTCATAAAGCAGGATTGTTTTTCCTGAAAATGCATGTATACGTTTTTGCTTGACAAGAGTGTGATCAAAATCAATGATAATAAGTTCAGACATGGCTGGATCTAGAATTTGATAAAAATATTTTAATGTACATTTTAAAAATATCAAAATATTTTGACATTCACATCATTTGTGCACTATACCATACTTTAGTACAAGAGATTCATCAATAACTAATCATATATTAATTTCAACCTCAATATAAAGCACTAGCAAATTTTCAAGTAAATCGTTCATGTTTTATGTCGAAGTATTGCTTTCACATGCTTTATTGCAGATAATGCTCGCTAGATGTAGCAGTAGAGACATATAATCGCAAAATCCACCCCCAAGTTCAGAGATATGTAGTTTTTCAACTGGGCTTTAGTTATTTGGAGTGGTTTATAAGAATAAGTAAATGGATTATTTGGAAGTAGACAAAGAGCCCTAGAATAAGATAAATCCAACGAATATATTTCAACAGTCATTGAAATAAGCGAGATCGTCTGTTTATATAAGTAATCAAGGATACAAATTTCTTACCTCTTAAATTATACTATAAAAGAAGAAGATCATGAAGACAATGTTCATGGTGAAGAGCATGCACATTTTTATTTTTAATAGTTTTAATTTAAAAAATTTGCATAATTAGGGGGACTGTTTGAATATAATGTAACAGCCCACTTGATTTGAGCTAGCTGTAATGAAACTGGTTTGGTGCATGAACCCCCACAAGCACGTATATAAACAAATTATTTTGATTACAATCACCCACTGTTTTCACATTATATTATTGTTTGTTTGTATTTTTCGAAGTTTAGGTTTCTATGTTCACGTGTGTGTGTGGATATATTACACATGTGTATGTGATAATCAAGACACACAATTGGAGGAAAAAAATTAAGAAGAAAAAAAGAAAATTTTGACCGTAATTATTTAAAGTAGGTATATAACCGGGAATCTGTATGTTCATTGAACTGTCTGAGTTCACAATACAACCAGCCTCCATTTATGTTTTGGCAGCAACACAACTAATTTCCTATATGTAATTGATGACAGCTTTTTCCATAATCTTCTTTTTCCTTTCATACTTAAGTGTGCATTAAAAAGAATATGATTTTGTATAGTTGCATATACTTGCATTAATCTAGGTAGTTGCATGTCCAGTAAATTGGGGCGGGGCGCGGGTGCTAGAGATGCATACTAAAAAAATTAATTAGTTGTCATAATAGTCACCCTTAGATAAGTACAAAATATTAGTTATCTCAAACTTATTGAAATGTATGAGCGCGCACTATATTTAAGACAAGACTAATTAAAAACGAATAAGATTTACTATTATCCCTAAAAAAATTTGCCGTTCGCGACGGAAATTTCCGTCATTAAAATTCATTAACGACAGAAAAGTCACTGTCATTGGTAGAATCTGTTAAAGTATATGTGGTAAATATATTATGGGGCTAATAAACTGTGTTCGTTATCTCAATAGAAGCAATTATCGCAAATATTTTGGTGCAACCTGTTGCACCCGTGCGACCGGTCAACGGCCTGCGTTGACCGTTGACCGGGTCGTTGACCGTTGACACGGTCGTTGACTTTACGATTTTTCTTTTGATTTTTTGATTTTTTGCGAAAAGTGCCAAGTGCCATTTTTTATACCCAGCGGTGCCATTTTCTATGCCCACCAGTGCCGTGTTTTAA
>JAYJMF010000020.1:2129206-2153485 GCA_036873715.1 Salvia sclarea
CCCTATATATATATATATATATATATATATATATATATATATATGAGATTAATAATTTTATTTTACTATACTAAAATGTTTGTTGAATATGTGACAAACTACACACTAAATCAAATAATTGAGGCATTTTGTGTGTGTACGTGGTTTGTTTTTTTCGGACATATGTGTCTCAATCTTGTCTACCCTCACAACTGCAAAATTTGATTATAAAGAATTACATTAAAAGAAGGTTTTAACTGTTAAACTCATCCTATTTTTCCCTACTTAATTAATCTATTTTTCCCTAGTATTTGTTTAATTTTAGTCGTGGCAAGAGACTTAAGATCAAGTTTTGGTAGTCTTGTCATGCCTGCAGCGTGTTTGGAAATATAACCACTTAAATAATTCAATGTGTTTATTCAGTATGTTCCCTCGAGAAAAATATATTCTTTGATTTTTAAAGTAAGCTATATAGGCAAAAATATACGTACAAAACACTAAGAACAAAATTAACTAGTAATATCATTTACATATGGTTAAAGAGAACTATTTGTATTAAAATAATTGTATTATTTTTATAAATGCTATTTACATGTGATTCTAGTCTCGTCTTTTTTATTAACTAGCATTTTAAAAGGTACAAGGATCCTAAAATCTTTTAAAAGGTCCCAAGCATGTAAAGCGTTTAAATTAACTAGCAAAATTATATAACAAATTAAAATTATATGGTAAAAATTATACTATAATCTTATCACAGTTTTCAAGAATTAGGAATACAAAACACTTCTTATATTATCAAATATATGAACCCAATATAAACTAAATTACTAATGTATTCTTTAAAATGAAATAAATATATAAGGATAAAATCATTATCGTTAAAATTTGTATCAATACACATGTTTATATTATAATAATATAGTTCATATTTTTATAATTGGTATACGCAGTTTGTGGTACCCAGTCTAGCACAATACAAAAAATATATTTCACCCATAGATGTTGAAATATATTAATATAAGTAGTATAAATCCATCTAATTAAATTAATTATACATAAGTCGCAACTTATATGAAATACGTTCTATATATACATAATATATACATATGAAAGAGAATATTATATACATACATATAGTATTTCTTTCGAAGCAAGTTATGATAAGAGTGAATTAAATTTTTGATGTTTTAGTTCTGATGGTTGCAGCGAACTAAAGTGTGTTGTTGAACTGATCCATCCATCTCAGAATAGCATCTCTTGAACTATCCTTATCCATCATTAAAAACGGCAACATGTGTACCCATATATAATATCAAAATAAAACCAAACTAAAAGTAGAAAAAAAATATTCGGTTGAAAAATTAGAACCCAAAATACAGAATATTATCTACGACACTTGAAAATTAGTGGACTTGGTATATTCTTGATATCGCAATTCTTTAAATTCATGTTTAGTTTTCTTTTTCCAGTTCACAAGACACACGCCACCGATACTGTATAGTTTATTTCTTTGATCATATTTCATTAAATTTTGGAAGCATGAATTTAATTTTTAGGTGCGGATATTGGTACCCACGATTATTTATGAATTGTACGAGTTTATATATTCAGCGGTAATTATGAATTGTTTGGGAGCGAATATTCACGGCTTCAATTTCATCACATTAAATTAAAAAAATGATGTTACAGTTGACAATTTTTCTTTTCCGAAATTAACATTAAATTGTGATGGTTAAATCTCTACCTACATGCCCAATTTTTTTGTACTTTTTTTTATGATGAACAGTGTTGTTCTTAATGAGCACATACAGTAGCTAATTTAGACGGAAAAAAAAATTAAATTTGAGCATTTGACTTGTGAATAAGACATTTTTGTTTGTTGGATGATTTACTTTTTATAGAACAATATAGTATTTATTTAAATCTTTTTTGTGTATGTTAGATCCATGTTCCTCTCATAGCCTTCAACAACCATCCCCTCTAATTTGGCAGTTTGTACAATACCTCCTTATCCCAAGAAATTATTACAGATATTGTTCTTATACATTTTTCTCCTTTATCTATCGTATTCACATTCGAAATTCTCACAAACCACAAAAATGGAAAAATAAAAAAATCGCGTGATAATAATCTCTCTCTAAATGTTTGACATCTCACACAAAAGTTGAGCATTTTCTCTCTCAAAAACACAGTAGCATCCTTTCATGGAGACCCCACTTTTTTTCTCCTTTTTCTAGTGCGTAAAACCGAGCTTCAGCCTTCTCCCCTCCCCTCTCTCTCTCTCTCTCTCTCTAAAGGCTAAAGCAGAGAGGTCTGTTTTGTTTTGTGTTGAGTTGGTGAAACCCTAGTTGTTCATATTAAAGGAATTAAAGGAGAGAAGGCGATGGTTTGTGGTTAATTTGTTTTGATCCGAGAAAGGTTGAAGAAGCAAAGCGCAGAAGGTCTCCTTGAATGATGAGCTCGCTGTCTGAAAATTCTCTCAATCTGTGATGGATTTTTCTGGCAGCCTTTATTTTTGTGGTTTTGTCAAGTGAGAGAAAAATCTGAGTCCGCCAAATCTGTCTTTTTATTAAGGTGCGCTGTTTTGTCCGTCCACAATTTTACTACTCCTCCTTTAGACAGAGAAAGAGAAAGACAAAGCAATGGATTCCGGCAACAGCGGGAGCCTGCAATCATCCAGCGGTGGCGACGAGGAGTACGACTCACGCGCCGCCGACTCCGTCTCCGCCTTCATGACCGCCGGCTCCGGCGGCACAATCCCCAACCTGCAGCCCCATTTCTTCGAGCCACTCTCCACCTATATGCAGCTCCAGAATTCCTCACTCTTGAATAATTCAAATCTGTCGTCGTGGCCCAGAATCTCAGCGCCACCGCTTCGATCCGACCCGAATTCGACACATCAAGACATGTTTCCCACTCAATCCCCGGCTCCCTTTATGCCTGCTTTCCAAGGGATCGGCGTGGATAGCGGAGCCGCCTCCGCCTCGCCTCAGACTCCGCAGGCGGCGCGGAACCCGAAGAAGCGATCGAGAGCTTCGAGGCGGGCGCCGACCACCGTTCTGACCACCGACACCACCAATTTCCGAGCCATGGTGCAGGAATTCACCGGAATCCCCGCCCCTCCCTTCAACAGCTCCTCTTTCCCGAGGAGCAGACTCGATTTCTTGGGGTCCAGATCCGGCCAGACGCCGCCCTACCTCCGCCGGCCCTTCGCCCAGAAGGTCCAGCCGCCGCACCCCTTCTCCAGCAGCGCCGCCATGAACTACCAACTCCCGATGACACAGACCTCCAACCACTTCAACATTAATCCCAACCAAAACATCCTCGCCTCTCTCCTCCAATCAAACCCCAAATTCCCATTCTCCACCTCCTCCATAATCCCATCAAACGACTGCCAGTTCGGTGTGGGGTCAGAAACCCTGGCCGGCCTCCCGAGCCTCATCCCCTCGGATGCCGGCAATGCGGCCAGCTGGGCCAACGGCGATCCGGTGCCGCTGAGGCACAAAGATGCTACCTACGACTTCGAGAGGGCCAAGATGAGTAGCTTCTCCGCCTCCTCAACCCACGGAGGGAAGGCGCCGGAGAACAACGCCAACGCCAACGCCGCCAGAGGAGAAGGTATGGTGGAATCATGGATATGTTCTTCAGAGTAGACATCATTAATTCTAGTATACAAAACATGTGGAGCAATGATGAACAACACCATGATAATTCAAAAAAATATATATATATTAGTGTGACTCTCATGATCATTTTTAACCATGACTATCATCACAAAGTTTTCATAAAAGAGAAAAGAAGGGGAAATCACACTGTACTAGTGCTTAAATTATGTGTAAATAATAGTCTTCTTTTTCGATCCTTTCTTTCATACATTCATCATATAGATATATGCATAGTTATATCTATATTTATATATATAAACTGGGAATATTTCATTTCATTTGCGTAGATTTGTATGTGCTCTTTTTTATGATCGTGGAATTAAATCTTGCTTTTTTTTGTTGTTGATTGTTTTCACATTTGGGGTTTTGACTCTATAACGTGAATCGATTTAGAGAAGAAATTAGAATCAGAAAAAATATCGAACTTTTTTCTGAAACTTTTTGCTTTTCCTCGTACCTTCTGCCCCACGATTATTCTTAATAGTTATTCAGTTCATACTTAAACATGCATTCCGACAAATGGAGATGATCGAGTTTTCTGGGAATTTCCTCAGTGTGTGTTTGAGAGAGAGAGAGAGTTGGTCGGAAAAAATGAGAGTTATCGTCCGGCGGGATTAGAGGAAGGTTTTCTTGCGTCAAAATTCTGATAATCTGTCTTTATATGTACTTCATATTATTTGTTGTATATTTATTGTACTGTAAAAATATAAAATCTTAGGTATTTTTACATAACACTGGAGTACTATATTTGTTATATATAAAAATTAAAGTATGAAGTGAATATACATTTTGAAATCTATATATGGCAATCACATTGATTCTTTTCTTCGTTTCTTTCTTTCTTTCTTCTTCATCTTTAATTACTACTATTATTCTTTTTAATTTTGGTGATGAATCTGGTTTAGTATTTTTTTTATTTGAATGTTTTGGGTCTTCTAAGGCTGTATCATTAACATCATTCATTTTTATATTGTGTAAAAAGTTAAAAGGTCAAATTTATCAAGATTTTGGGATGATTTTGTATTGATGGCAAATCATATCCCTACTTTAGTGGCAAAAGGGGATGAAAACTATTGTGGGAGAAAAATATATTGTCGGACGATATATATTTCAGAGGTAAAGGTAAATAAGTAATAACCTCTAGGGAATAAGATTAAACAATAAAATCATGTACACAAGATGTCAATTTTCTTCTAGTCTTTTTATATATTTTCCCTTTTTTAGATGTTACTACTCTTATTTTAGTTATACTGTAATAGATTTCTGCCAATTTTCAGCCCTTCTTTTCATACAGATGATGACACTAGATGATGTTCTTTTACGCAAGAATCTTACAACCAAAAAACATGGACAAAAAATAAATGAATAAATAAATAGAAAAGAGCAAAGTTTTCCCTTACTATTTTTTTCAAACCGCAATAAATGTTTCCGAACATGAACATCACTTATGGCAATATGGCATAGTACATTTCTTGCATTACAATTCATATACTTCATTTGGCTCTTTCTGAAAAGTTGAATTTGACTACATCATTGTATTTATAATTATTTATAATCATATTGTATGATATTTAAATATGTGAAGTAAAATACAAAATCATTTTATTCCATATATTTTTTTAAAAAAAATACAAAATTAAATTCACCGTATTCATTAACTCCCATCAATCATCATAAGGAAAATGGTGTACTAAATAGTTATACTATATGGTACACAAATACACACTTGAATTTGAGAGCATAATTAAAGTGACATTTTAATTATACACGTCAAACCCTCTTAGAATGATTTATTAATACCTAATTAAACTAATCTCCCGCAATAAATTAAGAAGCTATAGAATAGGGTTGGGTAAAGTAATAGCCTTATCAAACTAGCTAGGAGCTATAGACATCATAGACATAAGGTTTGGACATATATAGCTTAACTGCCTAATTAGGGATTAGGGGTAACTATAATGAAAATGGTTTACAATTTTAGTTTCTATTATCTCTATTTCATAGCCATTTAATTTAGTAAGCTGTATAAATGTGTTTGGTGTAATTTAGGATTGATCCGTCACTTTTGTAGGCGTAGATCCTCAATTAGTCGACAATTACAATCAACAGTGTTAACCGCTTACTTTTTGTGGTTCGATCCATATGCAATCAATGGCTAGTAATAAATGGAGTACTAAGATTTGACTTTTAATTAATCGTTTGAATACTACTTATTTCTAACATTTCACACTGTTTAATTATTAGTGTAGCAATCTTGTTTAATACCGATATATGTAGTAGGGGTTGCATTTGGTTGTTAGCGGATCCAAATCTTGATTAATTGACAATAAATTAAGTCACCCACACCCGAAAAGGAAAACCATAAAAGAAAAAAAATATATAGAACTAATAAGTATATATATACAAGAAAAATAGATATGAATAAAAAGTCCGAAGAAGAAGCCAAGAAGCCAAAAAACAAATTTCAATCCATTATATGGTGCGATCAATCATATTCATATGTAGACACTGACCCTAAAAATAAATATAATGCTTAGAGGTAGTTCGAGAGGCACTTGTAATTTAGGGTGGAGCTATAAGCATCTGGTTATACGTAAGTATATAATTAATTGTGAATCCAAATCGTAAGTAGTTGTATGTTTTTTATACCTGTTGTGTTTTGTTTAATTCAACAATTAATGTATTTTCGCATTAACAAGGCCAAAGCCAAACTATGGTTTCGCGGATCCGTCTAATTTTGACACGCTACATGTTCCGTTGATGTGATAATACTTAAGCATATCATTCCCAGATTGATAATATGAAAATTATTTTCTGTCTAGATTTATAATAAATGTATTTTCTTTAATTTATTGGATGAATAGATCACTCAATACCGAATCATATATAATGATCGAGTAAATTTTCTTTCATGTATACGTAGTGTGTGTGTATTTAGAAGTCTATAGGGTAGTGGTAGTAGGATGATGGGCAGAAGGTTGTCATAAATGTGTTATGTGTATTCCACCAAAGGATGGGCCATTTTTCTTGCAGATTTGCAGCAGCTGTGGAAATACACATAATTATGCTATGTCGCATGCATAATTTTGGATTCCGATTCATTTAAAGTGCTGACCATATATTGTCCAAAATATATACAATATATGACCACGATTCTTGTACAAAACTTTCTTTGGACAATAAGTTACGAAATACGTATAAATTTGTATGAATTCATCTTAAAAGTGGATGAATTCAAGAAATCAAATTTTGACTTCCTATGACCATGGTGTTCAATTCTAATATTCCAGGCCTCCGTTTCGTAGATATTGGCCTATTTCATTTCGGGACAAGAATTAACAAAAAAAGGAAAAATAGGTTAAAGTGGTGATGGAAATATATCGTACTATCATTTAAAATTGCGTGTGACAAAAGTTTCCAAAAAAGGAAACAAACCAATATCTTTGGGACACCCTAAACAAACTTTATTCTTTTTCTATTTTCAGAGGCTTTTGATTTTTTATTCTTTTTCTTTTTTTCGAATAAAAATTTTATTTAGAATAATTATATAAAGGGTTAATAATCACTAATTATAGCCCAATTGTCCTGCACGCTGGAATTTTATATTCCGATCATTCTAGTTAGGCAAATTTAGCTCAATAATTATTTTGATGTTACAAATATAATCCAATTATGTAACAGCGTTGAAAGAAATACGACATGGACTAAGTGTTGTATATTGGGATTTGTTGCTAAATTTATAAATTAGTTTGAACTCTTGCCACAATTTCTTCAGAAATAAAGAAAATAGCAGTGGCAGATCCAATAGTGTGACAAGGGGATATAGTTGTACCCCCAATTTTATATATATAGTTGTACCCCCAATGTTTATTATATTTTAATAAAAATAGATTTGTACTCTACTTTAACTAGTCTTCATTCCTTGTACAATAAAATGACTTAAAAAATGATAAAAGAAAAGGAAAAATAAAAAGGAAAAAGAAGGAAACGAGGTTGCAGAACAGAAGGCAGAAGGAAATGAATTTGTTTGGAGATGAATATGGGATATATGTGATATGATTTTTCAACTTTGTAGTTTATAAATGATGAAACGATTTTATAAAAAAAAGTCATGTAAAAATATTTTTATATTAAAGCTCATAATTTTAATATATTTTTAAAATTATCATGTAAAAGCTTAGTTTTTCAATATATTTTTCAGAATATAGCCCAAAAAATTCGACTCGAGGACTACTGTCCCCAACCAAAAGTCTGGTCACGCCCCTAATTATCATAGCCCCAAGTTAAAAATTGGATCCGCCACTGGAAAATAGATGAGTCTTTTCTCTTCTTTTCTTTTTTCTTGAATTCTTTAGGTGAAAATAAGCTATTTTCTTTATTGTTATTTTAAAAAAGACATATCAATATTATATATTTTGTCTTAGGTGGCAAAAAATAATGGTCAAATTAACTTTCGTCAGTCCATATTGTGACTATTCGACGTCATTAATTAATAATTACATACCAGGTTATATTTGTAATAATAAAATAAATATTGGGCCATAAATTTGTCTGGCTTCAAAGGTCAAACTATAAAGTATCAGTGTGCACAAAATTCAGGCTATAATTAACTCTTATATAAATATATACACATGGATGAAAATGTGTATTTGTCAAGATTCACATAAATGGATCTTGGATAATCCAAAAAAAGTATGTATATTTAATCAAGAGACAACGAATTAACAACACAATGTTCTCCAAATTCTGCTATCTATAATTGTACATTTATGATCATAGTTTGTTTAGAATAGTCCCATAATTAGAAAATTCAAATATTTTGATTTGGGCAAATAGCCCGTAAATTATTGAACTTTGCCCAAATTCTCGTTTTGCATACCAGCTTTAAAATCGGCATGTAAATTGCCAAATTTTCAATTTTTTCTGATTTTGCAACCAACGTTGACTCCGGCGAAATCAATGCTTACGTGTCCAACCGAAATTCTTACGTGTTCGCCGCCGGCCGATAATTAATGCCACGTCATATTTAATTAAGGAAAAAATTGCCTGTAAAATGCTTAACTTTACCCAAATTCTCATTTTGCATACCAGTTTTAAAAAGTTATGTCAGTAAATTATGTCAGTAATTTGATCGTAAAGATCGATAGTGAATTCATCACTTCATTGGCTACATTCACACACCTAAATTCAAACCAATAAGGAACGAATATTCTATTTATATTTTTTAAGTCATTGATTTTTAAAATGAATTCATTTTTTTCACAAATATACAAACTCATCAATATATACATATACGTATATATATATATACTATAATAAACTCTTACAAGAACCATAATACCAATATACTACTAGTATCTATATATACATACATACTACATATTGAGATATTTTGCACCTACCTTCTTTGGCTGATGAAATAAAGGCCCAAGTACTCGTCATTCTTTTTGTTTCGTTGTTATTCACCTAACAACAAAGGATGAAAAAGGAAATAAATAAATAAATAAATAAAGCAGAAAGTGACATATAACTGTATGATATTTTTTATCCCTCCCAATCTTTTAATCAATAATGATTTCACTTCCAGGATTGGGAGCATATGGCCATTTGAGATGCAAAGAGTCACTCACCAACATATATAGCTCTAGGACTCCACATTTTACAATAAACTTTTAATATTTGAAATTTAAATTTGTCTCATTAAACTAGCTAGATGAGTTATAATCATTATCTTGTACCCGTAATCTGCCTTTTTTTTTTGTTCAATTCATAAATCTGTATATGTTAATAATTAATCTTTGAACATACTATGATAACAATCTCAATTGTGTTAATTAGTTCCATATCATATTCCAATAAGTAACAATTATGTACCTGCATGTAGTCTATCGAAATGTCTCACATTTATCCCCTTTTTCAAGCTAGCTACTTAGTTCAATTCTCACAAGTTATACGAGTGGTGATATAATTTAAATGTTACGTATTCGAATCGCACTTACATTTATAAATCGGAAAGTAATTACGCCAAATATAACATGTGACCAAGAGGTGTGTTGGCTAAGTTTATAAATTGTTACTAATGTTTGACAAAATAAGCTCTTCAACAGCTTATAAGTTCCGAGAATTTATAAGTTGTTCCACAAATAAGTTGCGCAACTCCAATTTTTTTTTTATAAACTTATAAGCAACAACCAATTACCCAAAATAATCTTATTATGATTTAATATTTCATCATATACCTTTTCAATTATATTTTTTTCTTCAATTTTCTTTCGCTAACTATAATTTTCTCTCTCTAAATTCACAAATCTCTTTCTGGCTCATAAGCTTATTGCTCATAGACTTTGATGACTTATAAATTCTTGAAGAATTGCATTTTATAAGCTCTTGAAAGATCTTATAAATTGTTGAAGCTTATAAACGCTTTAAGATAAGCTTAGTCAAACAAGCCCTGAATTTTGTGAATACACTCGACATTTCAGATACATGCAAGATAACTCATAACATGACTTTAATTTTGTTAAAGTTTACCAGATTGGTTTGTAGCTCATTTCCCTATTCTTTTTCCTTTTTTGCCAAAAAAACTTTTAATGGCCTTGAGTCATTGAAGAGTTGACTCCAATGCTTAGTGTGCCTCTGAGCCAACATCCAAAATATATAAACTTCATTTTCACTCTTTAATCAATAATCTAGTTTTGGTTAGATTTGTTATATTATCAATTATGAATGAATAAATAAAATAAGTCATTAATAAGAATAAATAAAATTGTTTACTAAAGCTAAAACACAGAGTATTAAATTGATATTATTAAGTACCTAGTATGGGTTATAGCTATGGAGCTAGCATCCTATATATTTTTATAACTTATTATAGTGTATAATTTTTGTCATGAAGCATAATTTGGTCCCTTTCTTTGAGAAGTATCATATATAGGTCCTTCAAGAATAAGTAATTTTAGTGTTGGTTCAACAATTTTTATTTGATTCAATTGCCTTCTTTAACTTTTATTTATGTCCTAATTTATAAGTTCCCATATTTTTTGTTTGGTTATGTACAATGATTATATATACATTTGTAATTCTCTTTTTAGGGAATATAATTGTGCTTCTAAGAAAGCATTAATATAAATATAATATGAAGTACTTATTTTAATCAACGAATTATTGGAATTATGCCCTCATTCTAAACATAAAATTATATAAACATTTGCTAAAATGGAAAAATTCGTAATAATTTTATATTCATGAAATCACGTAACGGGAGGGAAAAAATTTAGAGATGAATACAAATTTGAGGTATGAAGAAATTTAATGTTGATGAGGACTTATATCTATGCATCTCTTTGCTCCTGGATAAATACATCTCCTTTACACAATAAAAAATACTCCTAATCTGCCCATGAGAAAGGCCTAAGGTTTTATTGATAAAGCGCATGAATGAAACAAGCCCTGAGAAGCAAACCCAAGTCTGGCCAAGGAAGAATTGAAAGACATCCTTAATCAGATGAGAAATAGAACCCGACGAACAAGAGTCAACATGGCCTGAGCTTGGGCCCGAATCAGCATTATTCCATGACCATGAATGAAGAATAAGGGCAAAAGGGAATGAATAAAACCCGGCAAACAAGGGTTAACATAGCTTAGCCTGGACCCGAGTTAGGACTATCCCATGACACAAGAATGAAGATGAAGGGTAGAAGGGAATGCAATCCTGACTCGGGCTACCATTCCCTTTTACCCTTCATCTTCATTCTTATATCATGGGATAGTCCTGACTCGGGTGCAGGCTAGGCCATGTAGACTCTTGTTCGCCGAGTTATCTTTCAGATCTAATTAGGGATGTATTTCAATTCTACCTTTGCTAGGCTTGGCCATCGTTCATGCCCGCCCACCCTCAGGGCGGGACATGAGAATGATTCCAGCCAAACGAATTGTTGGACAAGAGTAGATTCACCAAGATCAAGGCAAACCCACCATGCGGTATGGGCTAGGATAAAGGAGAGTACTGGGTCTCCTTTTGAGCGTCAGACATGTAAGAAGGCAAGATAAATGATATTTAGCATTCGAGCTAGTCACATTTAATGAAGACATCCCTTCCTATATCTCGTGTTAGAGAAGTACAACCTAGCCCCTTAGCCCCCCCAACCTATATATGTGTATTTTCTTAACAAGGTTGACATTCCATGCACGAGAAACGAGTTGTGATAAGTCTGAAATGGATTGAAATAGACCGATATACCCTCTTGTATTATATTTTATATATAGCTCAAAGCATTCAATGCAGAAGGGGCTAAAAAATATCTTTCTCCATTTCCTCGTTACTCCCAAGTATTCAATATTACAACACTTTCTTATAAAAAAGACACATTCGGAGTCTCATTTTAATGTTTAGTGCACGACTCATAATAACCATCAATATCATTCTTCCCTACCGCGTTCGACTATGCTAGGTTGATACATGGATCGTCATCCCTTAACTTTACATACATGATTATCTTATGACAACTAAAAATGACCTAAGGTTCCACCAATACACGGTAAAAACCTTGGAACCCATCAAATGGTATAATAGTTATAAAAAATAAAAATGAACCTTAAATTAGTACTCACTAGAAAATTATATAGTTTGACTAGCAGCAAGAAACAATAGATAATTGTAGAGGGTAAAAAGAGTAAGAAATTAAAAACAAATGGGAGGCACTAGAGAGTGAAGAAAACATGAGGGACCAAAGAAAAATATAAATATTATACAATTTAACCCCTAAATCTGTAACGCAAAAGTGGGCCCCGCTCACGTGCCCACCTAACGGACTCGTCACGAATGTAACGCCTCCGCCCCTATCCTTTACGCCTGCAAAATCTCCCAAATTCCACTATCCTTTAACGGCGCCAACCCTAACCGTCTCCTTTTTCACGTCCGTCTCCGTTTCCGTCAGCTTGACGCCGTCCATGGCCGCTTGTGACGACGACTTTTCCCTCCTCGACGACCCCCAAAACCCTAATTCCGCCCCGCCCTCCGCCGCCACCGCCTCCCAGACGCCGCCGTACCAGATCAACCCGTACGAGCACGATTCCGACCCCTTCGACTCCGATCCGAACTCGCTCTCGGCGAAGCGCCTCGCCGATCGGGATGACATCCACAGCGGCACTTCGAAAAGGACCAGATTGCCCTCCTCCACCTCCGCCAGCGCCGGAGACTACCGGAAGGACAGGGAGGAGTGGAGCGACACGGCGATCGCGTGCCTGCTCGAGGCGTACAGCGAGAAATTCGTGCAGCTGAACCGGGGGAATCTGAGGGGTAGGGATTGGGAGGAGGTGGCGGCGATGGTGAGCGAGAGGTGCGAGAATCAGTCGAAAAGCGTCGAGCAGTGTAAGAACAAGGTCGATAACTTGAAGAAGCGGTATAAGCTGGAGAGGCACCGCCTCAGCAACGGCGGCGTGTCGACGAGCCACTGGCCGTGGTTCAAGCAGATGGAGCAGATCGTCGGCAATTCCATCGCCGCCAAAGCTGCCGCCGAGGAGGAGAAGTCGTCTGGCGTCGCCGCTGGAGCCTCGTATTCGACTAGGCAGACCAAGAGGTATACACTTCAATACTACAGTGATTTCAGTCGAATTTTAGCATTTCTACTATTTAATTTAGCAAGGATTACCTAGTTTTGTTTTGTGATCTATTGACAATTTGACATTTAATAATGCATTGATCTATATGATAATTAGCATTATTGGTTGGAGGAGTACAGTAGTATGTAAAAACTATGCTTCATGTAGGAAAAAAGTAAATCTTTTGCTTGTTATTTAGCTGTTCCATGAAAGCTGTTATTTTGTTCAACAAGATTCACTCACCGAGTCTGGAACTTAGGCTGCGACTGCTGTTGAATTATCTTTTTGTTGATTGATTGAAGCATGAGATCCTTTATAAGATGCTAATCTCCCGCGATGCTTTGTGGTTTCAATGGGTTATTTCATTTCTCCTCATGGTGGAATTGTTTTTGGGCAGACTAGGAACAGTAGTCAATAGTCCTGGTAGTCAGGTTAACAGCATGAAGTTGAAACCATCAAATAACCTCAGATGGCGAAGAGTCGTGTTGAAAATTAGTGGAGCTGCTCTAGCTGGAAGTGCTCCTAACAATATTGAGCCAAAGGTTTATCTCTAACTTAATTTTGTTTGACTCTATTAATCCTTCAAGGAATAGTTCCATCATATGCCATGAAACTGATATCTAAGGATTTGACCTATCTGATTGAGATAGTGAAAGGATACCTTCCCGGCTTGCTACAAATGCTAACCTACTCACAGGAAACCTATATGTTTTTGTAAATTGCTACTTCTTGGCTCCATTAAAAGAATCACCCTGTCTGTTCCTCAATTTGGAGTTTGAATGGATTGATTCTCTGACATATTGTAGGTGGCCATGCTGATTGCAAGAGAAGTTTCAATAGCATGCCATGTTGGTGTTGAGGTACTAGTTTAAAGGCTTCTATTTGCAACTTGGAGGTTGTCTTTTGAACTTCCTGCAGGCAATCTTCATTTCTTTCTCTTTTTTTTTTCTTTTACATTCAACTTCTTTCATTTTTCTGTTTTCTTTTTTCTGAAAAAATAATCTTAGGTAGCTATAGTTGTTGGTGGTCGCAACTTCTTTTGTGGAGACGCATGGGTTGAGCAAACTGGTTTGGATAGGTGTACCGCATATCAGATTGGGTAAGTTTACCTTTTACTTTTGAATGGATTAATTTTGTTATCTTTCACTGTGTCCCTTTGGTCAACTATCCAAGAACTCCAACAATATATTTTCAAGATAAGGTCTATTATGAGCTCCTTAAAATAATTTTAACCATACCCTATTGATATATTATTTGCCTCCCCTTTTAGGACTAAGGTAAAGGAAGTGACTTGAACCTTGTTTTTGGTTGGCGGAGACAGACTTTGATTTGAAACATCTCTAAAGTAATTATGGTTTATCAGTTGTTATTACTAACTCATGTAACTAACAAATTAACAATCTTTCATATGATCTAACATCTTGTAATCTGTAAAAACATTGTAAAAGATATGTGATGAACTCTTTTAAACAAGCTCAGCCAAAACATAATCTTTAAAGGATTAACACATGGATTGAGGTATATACTTGTGTTGTGTATATCCATGTGTGCTGGCAGCTGTTTATAGTTAGTACTTCAGTTCTTGCACTGATTCAGCAATGCTATCTACAATCAGAATGATGGCAACTGTGATGAATTCCGTACTACTGCAGTCTGCTTTGGAGAAACTGGGCGTGCAGACACGTGTACAGAGTGCGTTTTCTATGCCAGAAGTTGCTGAGCCTTACAGCAGGCAACGAGCTATTCGGCATCTTGAAAAAGGAAGAGTTGTAATTTTTGGTGGTATTGGTGCCGGCACAGGGAATCCTCTCTTCTCCACTGACACAGCTGCAGCCCTTCGAGCATCAGAGAGTGTGTGCTTGCCTTATGAAAGTCCTTTATTTATTCTGTTCTCTGTATTTCATAAATCAGACGATGCCTTAATTCTGTGCAGTTCATGCTGATGCGGTCCTGAAAGGTACAAACATGGAAGGTGTATTTGTGTGTGATTCTAGAAATAACAGCATAGCAGCAGAGCATATTTCCTTCAGGGAATTGGCTTCGAGGGGTGCGTCTCCAATGGACATGATGGCTGTGACATTCTGCGAGGAAAATGGGATTCCAGGTCCTAAAATTTACATTTTCTGCGTTTTTTCACAGATGAGTTTGGTTAACTGTCTCTCAACTCGACTGGTATATACTTTGCTGCAGTTGGCATTTTCAATCTTCACGAGCCTGGAAATATATCGAGGGCCTTATGTGGAGAAAGGGTCGGTACGTTGATAGATCAAACAGGTCCAGTTACTTGACATCATACGTGGTATGTTGAATGTGGCTCCAATTCAATTTATGCACATTGAAATTTAACAACTTGTTGTATGTTACTCGGTGGGGGTTATTAGTAATACTTAGCCCAAAAGATGTAGTTGTTTGTGCAATAGTGTAGAATTATGAAAAACATTCTGATGCAACCACCTTAAAAAAATTCTTGAGGAGTAAAGTTGCTCATGCTAGATTTATTACAAGAATCTAAGAAGATGCCATGGTTACTGTTAGCGGAATCCTTTGTGGCAACGATGCCTCGATAAATAGAAGATTGTGGTAACGATACCACGATAGATAGTAGACGGATCATTCCGGGATGAAGAATCTCATCTGTATTCTTAGAGCGTCTATGGCTTTGATTTTTTTTTTTTTTGATAAATAAATGCAGAAATTTTTAAATGGCCGCGTCACGGAGGACTCGAACCCGAGACCTTTGATCTCGGGCATTAACCTCCTACCACTAGGCCAACACACACACATTGATTGAGCCCCCTGAATTGAAAAAATAATATGGTTTGAATTTGATATCTTTCATTGTTATTATTTGGGATGGGATATTGGAATTTTGACCTTGGCTTCGCATACTTGCAAAGGAAGGAATACCATCAAACTATAATGCTTGTGGTGAATTTCATATCATGTTACTTAAATGTTCGATGATAAAGACAAAATGTTTCAATATTTAATTTGACTTCCTTAAGACTACCAGGATTAAAATTATATACTCCGAAAGTTTGAGTTTAGTGTTGGGTTGGAGCAAATATCTTACTGTAAAATAAGTTATAGGTATGGGTTGGAGATGGTCTTAGATCTTTCTTCAAATTACCACACACAACAAACTGTAATGGTTGCAATAAATTGGAAATATAATTTTATTTGATATTAGAGAAGTCCAACTTTCAGAAAACTAGGTGTGTTTTACAATTCAGAGATCTCATTTAAATCTAAAATATATGAATACACAAGCACTCCCATAGTCCCATAACTATTAAACCAAACATTGAGATATATCTCCCAAAATTAGCTTCATCACGAGTGCGCTTTAAATCATCATGATTACAAATAGCCACTAAACCTATGTAGATTTTCTTCAATTATAAGAATATAAATAAACTATCAAAAGTTTATTTACTAATACGTTTTAATAATTTATATACACATATTGTCCAAAAATAATAATTTATATAAACCAAATATTGAAATCACATCTAGAAAACGAAAAAGAATATACACTGTATTAATTAGCTATCGAAATTAAGAAATGAATATTATTGTAAAAGTTACCTATCCTTTCCTCAAAACAAAAATAAGCAACATTGGATCACCAATATCTATTATTTTGGAAAATAAACTAAATTATATTTACAATTTATTGTATACAATTTTGCGTAGATAATGTGAAGTAGCTTATATTTTGATAATTAATTTTTAGTTATATTGAATTAGGGCATGAAAATTGATTTCATTTTGGCTCCCTTCCTCCCTTCTCGCGCTGCCCCACACAGTCACAGTCGGCGACTCGGCCACACCAACAGATTTTGAAGCAATTTATATGATGAATTTGGGCGCCATTTTTGCCCAAGAATCGATACAGTGAGCTTTTCTATCAATATAGATATAGATGGCCGCGATTTTGAGGAAAACCCCCAAAATTCCAATCTTCGCTCTTAAACCCTTGCAAAGCCCTAAATCCCCAATTCGCCATGAGCTGCTTCGAGAATCCTTCTCGACGAAATCATCCAATTTCCCCGAATACGAGATGCCCACGGTAACATGGGGCGTGATTCAAGGCCGAAAGGAGAAATTGGTATCTAGGGTTATAATCTGCGATTACATGAAATCCCTAGGCATTGTGCCCGATGAGCTCGAGGAGCTCGAATTGCCCTCCACCGTCGAGGTTATGCGCGAGCGAGTCGAATTTCTGCAGAAAATAGGCTTGACAATAGACGATATCAATGAATACCCATTGATGCTGGGCTGCAGCGTGAGGAAGAACATGGTTCCGGTGTTGGGATACTTGGAGAAGATCGGCATTCCTCGTGCGAGGATGGGCGAGTTCGTGAAGAACTACCCGCAGTGTCTTCACGCCAGCGTCGTGGTCGAGCTCGCCCCGGTTATCAAGTTCTTGCGAGGGCTTGATGTGGAGAGGCAGGATATGGGGTATGTGTTGATGAAGTACCCGGAACTGCTCGGGTTTAAGCTCGAGGGCACGATGAGCACGTCTGTTGCTTACTTGGTGAGCATCGGGGTTAATCCGAGGGACATTGGCCCGATGGTGACGCAGTATCCATACATCTTGGGGATGAGGGTTGGGACGATGATTAAGCCGCTCGTTGACTACTTGGTGTCTCTGGGCTTGCCTAAGAAGATCCTAGCTCGAATGTTTGAGAAACGGGCTTATGTGCTTGGCTATGATCTTGAGGAGACTGTGAAGCCGAATGTGGATTGTTTGTTGAGTTTCGGTGTTAGGAAGGAAGCACTTGCATCGATCATTGCTCAGTATCCGCAGATTCTTGGATTGCCGTTGAAGGCAAAGCTGTCGTCTCAGCAGTACTTCTTCAACTTGAAGCTCAAGATCGACCCCGATGGATTTGCTCGTGTTGTTGAGAGGATGCCGCAGATTGTGAGCCTCAAACAGAGCGTGATCGTGAAGCCGGTGGAGTTCCTGCTGGGACGGGGCGTTGCAAGTGATGATGTGGCGAGGATGGTTGTGAAGTGCCCTCAGCTCATCGCGGTTCAAGTCGGGCTCATGAAGAATAGTTACTACTATTTCAAGAGCGAAATGGGGAGGGCAGTGAAGGAGCTTGTCGAGTTCCCCGAGTACTTCACTTACAGCTTGGAATCGAGGATCAAGCCGCGGTATGGGAAGCTCCAGAGCAGGGGGATTAGATGCTCGCTGGCGTGGTTCCTCAATTGTAGCGATCAGAGGTTCGAGGAGCGGCTTCAAGGTGCGTATATAGAGGCCGAGAGCTCTGGCCCGTCATTCGTTTTAGGTGGGAGGTTGGAGCTTCCCGGGAACAACGATGTTGTGTCGGAGGAGGAGGAAGACGGGAGCGACGATGAAGTACTTTATCGGCGGACTGTATCTTTGTAGCCACGTTTCTGATCGAATTATACGGTGTTTGCTTCTGTTTTAGAGAGGTTTCTTGAAGTTCTTTAATACTTGCTCTGTTTCAATAGCTATGAACTTCAGCAATTTCTTTTTGACATGGTGGTTTGTAGTGAGTTTTAACTGCGATCCACATTGTTTGAAGAATGTAGATTGCAGCCCCTTTTTTGTCTCTTGAATTTATCTGAAATTAGGCAATTAGATGCAGTTTGTGTCATTTTGTATTTACTCTGATGATAAGTGGTGGAGAAATAAGAAAGAAAGCATATATGCATATCATATATTCAAGCAAAACTGAGTATATAACACATAATGAATATGTTATCAAATGAGAGGAGAATTTGGAACATGATCTAATGTATAATGGCCTAGCCTTCCTGTGCGGTACAGATTAAGCAACTTGGTAGCTACTCGACTATAGTTACATTCTTTTGAATCTAAATCAAGATGAAATACCTTCTGCAAAACCTCAAACTCTTCTCGAATCAGACGCGACAAATCTTCGCCGTCTTCCACACAACCACCGAAGGACGAGACCGAGTCGAAGAGCGTGCCTCGTACATTGTTCACAACGAAATCCTGCATTGAAGATCGTCAAGATTTCATCACAAATTTGACACTAAGAACATCCTCGTGCAGTGAGCAATGCTTGTACCTACCTGAGTGTGATCAGTCGCATACTGCCTCTTTTTCCCTAGAGTCGAACTGCCATCACGGGTTGATGCTGCTCCAGTTTCGGAGCTCGATAGCTTCCCCCATTTCTTGTACTCCTCACCAAGGTTAAGGATGGAAAGAAAATATTCTGCGAGTTTTATTTCACCAGCTACACTGTCTTTGATTGCTCCTGTAGTTTAGTAAGAAAAACTGTCATTCGAAATGTCCGAGAACTCGTAATGCACTCTCTCTCTCGGCTTCTTCTCTAACTTGACAAGAAACAGAGGAAGGGTGATAGATACCTGTTACAGCGAGCTTAGAGCAGACCTCATCATCAACCACGTCCGGAGTCAATACACTTGGTGTGTCGAGAACAAATATATTAGGATGGCTAGCGATCTGCAATACAAAAACCGCTGCTTCTGTTAAATATCGATCATCAAATGTCAGTATACAACATTAACGTGCATCCAACCAACAGTTGATGTTGCAGGCAAAAGAAGATTGTAAATGATGAACGAAATCGACCAGATATCTGCTTTTATGGTTCCATAACCACAGGTCGAATTAGGCAAAAATTTGCAGTTAGATTAACGTCCTTAACAGAGACACTAACCTCATCATGGGAAGAAGATCTATTTAGAAACAGCTATAACAACGCAACGGGATAGAAGGCATACCTTTAAGCTGCTTATACTTTTTGTCTCCCCGGGCTGTGGAGTCACAGCAGAGTGTTTCAACCTCCCTTTCTCTTCAAATCAACGAGAATCGCATGGATTTAGGAGAGCGCTTCGATAAAAGGAATAAACAACTTTGGAATCGCAAAGCAAAGTTGCGTTTTTTAATTCAGTAACAAAGAAATAAGCACCTGCTGCAGAAATCCTCCCGACCTGATGCAGAGAGTTGGCTAATGCAGATTTCCCGACATTGGGAATACCGACTAGCATCAAAGTTATCGCGTGCGCACGATCATCCTTCTTCAATTCTCTGACTCTAGCTTGGAGGAAGGTCAGAAACTGCAGTTTGTTAAAATGACATTCGCTTTTAATAGAAAATTTCAACAGAACTTATGTTACGATCCAAAGCTACTAAAAGTCCCAAATAATTTACTAGAAACCGCTGCGAGTAATTATATCTCCCATTGCAGAATATTTTCCATATACCTCCCTGATGTTGTCCCTGTTATGTGAATTTACTCCAAAAGCCATACATTTTTGTTCCTCAAAATATCTCAACCATTCCTGCAAAAGAGAATCCAGAAGAACAAAGACGAAACCAATCAGACCGTATCTATCAATATATTTCATGATTAATGAATAGAGTATCACTCTAGCTTCACAACATTCTCATCTATAAATCACAACACACAACTACCGGAGCTCGTGGCTTTTGAGAAGTTGCAATTTTTCATTCTATTATTAGATCATATCTAGTCACTTCTTTCCCATACTAAACTATCATAGTTCTGGTTCATAAAGCATGTAACTTTTATGGACTAACGAGCCATTACTTTTAAAGGTCGAGCTATAAAGTTAGAATGAGGAGAAAGGGGAGAGACTATCATTGACTATTAACCCTAAAGTAAGAATACCTTTGTCTGGGAGCGATGAGCAAGGTCCGCCTTATTCAGCACAATGATCCGGCAAGTGGGAGGGAACTTCCTCAATTGCAGATATTCCGATGACAACGGAATCTAAAAGGGCACAAGGGAAAGATATAAGCAACGATCAACTCCGATTCATTACTCATGCTCACAGTCATTTCATAAAAGCATCTCATTTCATGCACCAAACTGCATATACAACGTTGAGGCATTTCGACAAACACGTTACGGACATGAAATGTACCCGGGCGTCTCTGACTTCGAGAATGAGATCGACGAGTGGGACGCGCTCCTCGATGGCGCGGGCGGCGGCCGCCATGTGAGGACTGTACCACCACTCCGATCCTCTGCTTTTCGCCACCGCCTTCACTGATTTTCCGATGCTTCGAATTATACTCTCCCTTGCCGCCATTACAGAATGCTGGCCTCCTTGATTAACAGCTTCTTTTTAAACACCAAATTGGAGCCAATTCTGATTCTGCACACAACGTGACTATCAATATATGGATTAATTAATGTAACAAGACTAATTTACGATGTGACAATGCAATGGTGGTATAAGAAACCTGGCTTATGAACAATGCATGAATATACATTTGTAGTTTGTTGATATGCATTGAATCAAACTCGCGTTCGCTAAGTGTTGGGCCTTGACACTCGTTTTGGGCCGAGCAAATTCGACGTGTTCTTTTAGTACTATATATATATTGTCTTTAAAAGCTGTAATCTGTAATGCAAAAATCTAACGGTCTAATACTATTTGTTCTCCTTTTCTATTATTGATTTATTGGTGAATCACGTAAATTTTTGTCTTCTTTATATTTTCTATTTCTTATGTTTCTTATTGCTCATTAATTCGAATTTGTTACAACATGGAGTAGTTCTTTTGTTTATAGGTATATATTGGTAGTTCTAATTTCTAAATTACAACATATAAGCATTGATATAAATATAAGATGCTTCTTTTAATTAGGCTCCGTTCTCTTTGATGGATAAATTATCATAGGAAAACGAGGGAAAAGAGAACATTTGCCCTTTAAATTTTTCCTTTTTTTCCATCTCCTTCTCTAAAAAAAGGAGTTTTACTCTTTCTTCCTCCTCCTTTTCACTCAAAGGGAAGGATAATATTATCCCACTTGTAAGGAGTGAAAATATTATCCTTCCATTAGAGTGAAAAGGAGGAGGAAGAAAGAGTAAAATTCTCCTTTTTAGACAAGGGGATGGAAAAGAAAGGAAAATTTAAAGGTAAAATATTTTCTTATCCCTCTTTTTCACATGATAATTTTCCATCAATGAGAACGCAACCTTAAAAGAAAATCACCTTGTCTAAAGAATAAATCCAAGTCTCTCTCACACACAGAGAGAAGGTGAAAAAGATTCTTGGTATCCCATTGCTTTGCAAACATTTGCTAAGCCAATAACCACTCATAGAGGCGGAAGTACATTCCCTTTGGAAAATACAGTTGTCTATATCCTATTTGCCCGTAAGAATAACAAGAGCGGATAACATTCTACTAGAATTAGAATATTTCAATTTCATCATCACAATAGTCAGATAATGTCACACACATTCGACAACATCCTTTTTTTATCTTATCTTGTTTCGATCAAAACCGAGCTTGGATCCTCTATTGATAGATGTTTTTTGGAATCCAAACCCATTAAGTTTCAATCACTAAACCATTGATTCTATCAATGAAGTCAGTCTAGAATCTAGAGAGACTCGTTGATATCCTAGTTACCACCCATTGCGCACCATGGAAAAACGTGGAACAATGAAACGTGGAATTAGCCCCAAAATCAATCGTGCAACTTAATAGAATATGATTCCATTACAAGATCATTTCACATGGCCGAATGTCAATGCCACTAACGCGGTTGCCTCTCTTACTTACTATAAGTAGGACATGCTTGGACAATCATGAAATCGTGTCAAAAACCATTTTTGTGATTGTTTTGAGAAGAAGTGAGGTCTAGCATGAAGGCTTATCGGAATGACTTGCCTCTAGGAGCCTCCACACGACAATGAATGTCGTGTCGCGATTTTTTCAGCGAGTTCATTCCTGGTTAACTGTTTCCCTCTTCTCGTTTATCTTCAATCTTCTTCTTTGATAATGACATCACATTGTTCGAGCACGTGCCTATTACCATTGACATTTGGGCCATAAGAAAGAGGTCTATCATGAATAGGTAGGAGGCTATTTGGTTAGCCAAGGATGACTTGCCTATTCTTGCACGACATCCCACTCTATTTTTGGATGTTTTGTTTGGTTTAGTAAGCAAGTTCGTCCTTGGGTATTTGATGGCCTCTTATCATTCATGCTTGATCTTCTTCTTCTTTGCATATATCACTGCTTAGATATGTACCCTCCTTTTAGTTTCATGGAACGGAATTCGATTTTGTTTTGCCACAAAAACTCGATAATAGATATGCGAGTGTGGACATGTTCTAGTATCCATTATGGCATAAGACCCTTCATTATATTTTTGTATTAATGTCCACGCGTGTTAATTAAACATCATATTATTATAGTAAATATCATTTGGTGGCTGGATATATTATCCTCCTTCCCTCAATACATATCTATATTTTCTTTTTCCAGTCTATGAATACTTTCGAATTGAGTCTACATTCCATTCATATCATATTTATTTACAATTTCTTTTTTCTTTATAATAATTTAAAGAAAAAAAGATACATATTAGAAAGACGATGAGAGTATTATTATTTGCATTTAGTTAGTATGTATTTTTTTAGTCTCACTAAACTTGTCCCATTTATTTTTTGCACACAGATCAGTGATATAAAATAAATACGAATGAATTTGTGTGACACAAATGGATGGTACATATTTTTTATGTGTAATGTTTATCCCAAAAAACAATGGGACAAGGACAAGTATAAAAGAATTACCTTTTTGTTGCTAAAATCTTATATATTATAAGATTTGGAGCCAAGGCCTCCACCTAAGCCCCCCATTTCCTCCTATAGGGACACGTCAGTATTCCTTTTTTAAATTTACTTTAACATTCCTGTTTTAAACTCATGCAATAAATGAATAATTTCATCCCACAGCCCACTCACTCAATCTATTAATCATTCCAACCCACGGCCCATCTTATTTATTCTCAATAATCCCATATCGAATATGCAAAATTATTATTATTATTATTATTAATTGAAATATAATACTGATACAGTAAATAGTTTTAATTATTTTATTCGATAAAATATTAACATATATATAGTAAAATTATTTTGTATATAAGATTTGAGGCATTTACGAACATTATCGTGGAGTTTGAAACAAAAACATATAATAAAATTATTTTTTAAATAAGATTGGGACATCTACGAGCATTTT
>JAYJMF010000020.1:2153585-2171487 GCA_036873715.1 Salvia sclarea
GCTCTTCGTCTTCTTCAACAAAAATTTTCTTCATTTGCGGTTGCAGGTCTTTACAATGGTGGGGGCTATACATTTTTACGGTTTTAAATTTATTAGATAGTTAATATGGAGGCTAAGAGAATAAAATAGTAAATTTATTAATATTTTTATTATTTTTTAAAATAGGGAACTATAGTGAATAAATTGGGGAATATGAATAGAATTACCCTATATAGTAGTATATTAAATTAAACGGCCCAAATTAAAATGTACTGGATAGTTTCGAATAAAACAGAGACAGTAAATGATACGAGTAATATAGTATTATTTTGACTTGTGAATATGTATAATCCCAAACGGACTAACAAATTAATGTATTGTGCTTGGAATTGTGAGTGTATAATTAATTATATGGCAAACTATTTAGGTGTTATAATTAATCTTGTAAAATCAAGATGCAGTTACTTGATATCTCACTCACACTTCTCATATATAGGAAGAATCGGACCTCTAAACATTGCTCCCTTCCTTCCTATAGAAATAGTTCATTGATTCTTTTTTTGGACGTCGTGTAAAATTAATTTTAATCCATTTATGGAAACTATCCCTCGATATTTTAGTCTTACTCTTACTCTTTAATGTGGATCTATCTCTTTCTCCACTCAGAATAACTTTATCATTATTTTATCCACTTACAATAACTTTACCAATATTTTTTTAAAACCCGTGCCCTTCCTCTTTAGGACTAATTTTATAGGACGGATGACGTATTATTTACACAAGAAAAAATACAGTATCATCCAAATAATCGGGAGATATCTTAAGCACCCTAAAATAGTATATTGATTCTTTTTTAGAAATAGTTCATTAATTCTTTCTTTGGACGTCGTGTAAAATTAATTTTAATCCATTTATGAAAACTATCCCTCAATATTTTAGTCTTACTCTTTAATGTGGGATCTATCTCTTTCTCCACTCAGAATAACTTTATCAATATTTTATGCACTTACAATAATTTTACCAATATTCTTTTAAAACCCGTGCCCTTCCTCTTTAGGATTATTTTTATAGGACGGAGGGTGTATTATTTACACAAGAAAAAATACAGTATCATCCAAATACTCGGGAGATATCTTAAGCACCCTAAAATAGTCTATTGATTCTTTCTTTTTTTTATCGGATAAAGATACTCGGGAGATATCTTAAGCACCCTAAAATAGTCTATTGATTCTTTTTTTGTATCGAATAAAGTTAGTTGTTAGTAGTTAGTTCATCAAGCACCAAAGGGAATCGAACTCAGGTCTTTCACTAAGGGAAAAATCCGGTGGCCAGTATAGGCTAAGCCCTCTAGTTAGATTTGAAAATAACACTCTATCTATCTATGAAAATTTAATCCATTTGCTTAATATAAATTAATTAAAACTGTGGCTTGCAATAAGGATTTTTATTCTTTTATCAAATGCAACCTTATATTCTTAGCACATGTACGATATATATTTCATTAATAATACTGGTCGGATACTCGTAAAAGATCACATGTATAAGTGAAAAATAAAGGTCATTACAATAATAACATATATAAGTCTAAAGAGGTTATCCATAATCTGTAAAAGATACAAACATGAGAATACACAAGATTGAGACATTATTGTATCAATACTATTGCCTCGATATACGCAAAGGATGAATAGTTCAAAGTCTTACTAATCCGCCAAAATACTCGAATATTAACTAAGGTGGTTCAAGCCACAACCTACTTATGCTAATGCACTACTATCTCTCGAGAACTGAATTGCATATGTTTGCATCCATGCATACGGCATTTTCACTTATGCGGTGGATTGTTGGAAATTTGGTTTGAAGTTGATCAATTTCTTGTATTATGATCATTTGCTTAAAATTGAATTTCGGTGAACGAGATATGATTTATTGTGAGCACCAATTGACTTATTATAAAATAAATAATAAAACTAAAAATTGGATATTTAAAACTTTAGAATAGAGTAATATTCTCTTCGTCCACAAAGAGTTTGCACATTTTGCTATTTGGAGTGCCCATCAAAATTATACTTTTCCTTCTTAAAATATGACCTCACACTCTAATTTTCTACCACATAAAATTACTTTATTACAAAGCCAGATATAAAACAAAGCTCAAGCTTAGTTCGCCAGGCTCATATGTTGAATCATATATAACGAGCTCGTATTTATTTATCTAATTATAACCTAAACTTGAATAACTCGTGAGTAATTTAATTCATTTACGACCTTAATTACATGAATATGCTATGCATTAGTAATATATTTATGAGGTGGTCTCCTATACTTCGAGGATATATACATTATCTTATTCAAATTCAAATATTTTTCTCATTTCGCCCCCTGACTATCACCTTAGAATATAAGGTGATGTATATATATTATTGGGAGGCTGGGACGCATGAATTTTTGTGTATATTTATTTTTTGTCTTTTAATAAACGATTATTTGGCTCGGAGATGAGGAACCGTGCAGATTGAGAAGGACTTTATTTTACTCCAAACTTAAACTAGATACCACAAATTCTATTTTTATTTCTGATCTTCCTTAAAATGTATTTCATGAAGAGCAGAAGAGATATGCATCTATTATTTTCAATTGCTCGCTATTGAATAATGTATTTCTAAACAAAATTAGTTTTGGTAATTAGCAATAGCATATTGTTCTTGAATAATGTATTTCTAAACAAAATTAGTTTTGGTAATTAGCAATAGCATATTGTTCAAACTAGCTTTGTACTCTTATATATTTACTTAAACCATTGTTCAACGTAGGGATGTTAAAAAGCTCGAAACCGACGGACCGATCTAAATAACTTGATAAAAAGCTGAATTAGGGTCAAAATATTTTAGCCTGAAATAAGAAAAAGTCAGATCGACCAGAATCGAAAATAGCTAGAGCCCGAGTGGGCTAGTCAGAAAACCGAGTGGATTGGCCTAATTAACCGATCTAATCTTTATTACTATATTTTTTAACTTTATAATGAAGTTTTGAAATTTGTAGATCATGCTTTTATCTTTCCCAATGTCTAACAAAAAAACTTATGGCATAACATTGAAAAAAGATAATTATTTATGTTAAATATCATTTATTTTTGTATCTAATAGCAAATTAATTATTTTGTTTGAAAAAATACGATATATTTATTGTTAAACTTAAGAATATTTATCAAGAAAAAAAATTATATATATTATTTTCATAAATATTCTGGCTCGACGGGCTAGCCCGAAACTGAGAAGGTTAGGGTCGAAATACTTTAGCCAGAAATAATAATAAAAAAATTCCGATTGACCCAAAACCGAAAATAATCCGAAATCGAATGGGCTAACCCGAAATTGAGTGAGTTGGCCCGATTGACATCCCTAGTTCAACTTAGTCTATGTTCTCATAATCATATTTACATTAATCTTACATTGCATTTTGGAAAATTTGAAATTTCAAAGTTTGGTATCTCCGCGAGGAATTAACTCAAATATTAAATGGACGAGATACTTTTCATAAAGATGAAAATTAAAGAGGTTTTGCATATATGTTGCAATTAAGATAAAATATTAAGTAAAATTAAAAAGTATTATTAAAATCCGAATAAAATCCACTCTATATAATACACAATTAAATTTAACCCAAATATACACAGATTCACAAACAAGGAAATACGCGTGAGAATCAAAAGTCAAAAACTGCATATCTTCAAGTAAGTAGCTGTAATTATTAAAATTTCAATTTCAATTTTTAAACTAAGACATAATGTCTACTTATTGCCTTGTTAATTAAGAACTTGCCAAATAGAAAACTTTATTTTCTATATTTGTCAAAAGGTAACTCCACGCATTGAAGGTAGATTGGGATATTTTTTCATAATCATGGGATCCATCATTAATTACTCTTATCATTTAAACAAGCAAACACTAATATATATACCCTCTCTTCAATCAAATTTTCAAACACAATCCAAAAAAACTCAAACGAGAATTTCTTATTTTCACCTATAATGGAATCCCTCGATTCCGAGGCCTCCAACATTTCCATTACATCAAAAAATAAGACGATCGAGGAAGAGGAGTTCGAAGAAGAATACGACACGAGACACGAGAATACATCTCGTGTCATGCTAGATCTCGAATTGGCCAGTAACGAGTCGATGAACAAAGAAAATCCTAATTCGAAGCTCCACGAGCTCAATTTTTTCAACTCTCTCAACCCTAGTGGATCCATAGAGGGTAGTAATCCTAACCCATCGAAGTCGAAAACATTCACCTGCAGTTTCTGCGGGAGGGAATTTTCGACTTCGCAAGCATTGGGAGGCCACCAAAACGCCCACAAACAAGAGAGAGCACTGGCCAAGCACCGACACAACGTGGCGGATTTGACGGCGCCGGCGCCCGGTGGTCCGCCGCCGCCGTACGGCCACCAGCTGCAGGGATACCCATACTACCCCTACTCAAAATTCCATCATCAACAAATACCTAATTTTTATGGAGGCTTCAATAGGGTTAGGTTACAATCCCATATGATTCAAAAACCCTACTCCCACCATCATTCGTCGCCCTCGCCATCATCATCGCTGTATTTCTTAGGCCGCGAAAAGATGCCTAGGGATTACTTGATAGAGACATCAACATCATCATCATCAACAACAGATTATGGTTTGAAGATGGAGAATTTTCAGCCACGTGTATTAGGCGGCGATAAGGTTAAATTTGGAGCAATTAACCCTAATCCTTCCACTAAGACAAATGAAGGTGGTGGTGACAAGCTGAGATTGGGAAATATTGTTGATGATGCCAAGGATGCTTCTGGACTTGATTTGGATCTTAAGCTCTAGTTTCGTTTTTTACTTTCTTTTACTATTATTATTTGATTTCCTAATCTGTTAATTAGTATTTTTGAATTGAAGTTAGGACTAGCTAGTTAGTATGTGTCTCATGTCTCAGTGTGTCTATGCGTTGTTTTTCTCAAAAAATATTTATTCATATATCAATTGAAGAAGCCATGAAGGAGTTGGTCTTGATGTACATAGTTTTCAAATTCAAATGTCTAATTATTGTTTTTGATATTCCAATGTCTGAATATTAATGCATGTGATTGGTTTTTATTGCTTATATTTTGTCGCCAGGGAAAGTCCCTTCAAGGTCAGTAATTAATTAAATTTTGATAAATGGGTTATCAAAATTACGGACGTCAATTTAATGTAGCTCTTAACACTCGTTTTAAATTTTCCCTCTATATATACTATTGATATGTTAACGTTTTTATAGGGTATTATATGTTAACATGTGTTTTAAAAACAAAATATTTTGGGTGGTGAGGAAATCAACAGCAATCGCAAGTGTATGTTTGTAGAGTTCAATGTGACGCGATATTTATTTTCTTTGTTAATTGGTCCAGAAAATCTATGTTAGATGAATTTGACTTCAAATATTTGCTATGAACTTAGGCCACACTAAAATGAGAGTGATTTTTATAATGTATAATTTACGTTGTTAAAATACTAATTGTAAGAATCTGCTAGGTGAAATTTGCTGTGCAAGAAATTACACTTGAAAAAGATGTGATTTTCCTAGTACCCATTCACCTATAGCCCCCAAATTTCCCATTCCAATTAGGATCTTTTTCGAATTTCATGAAGTCGTATTATAAAATCGGCTATACACATATTGCTGCAAAAACAAATTAGAGGCTTTTTATGTTAGTGAATACAAAATTAGTTTGGTTGTACATGCATCATCAATTGTACCAATCATAAGTATTTCGGTGTACCACTGAATTTTGGATTAGTTAAGTTGCATTGAAAAACAACTCCTCTTGTTTAGTGCTATTTTGTCACGAAAATCTGAATTCGAACTTTTGAGCTACACATCGATGGAGATGACCGTTGGGTGTTTTGTATAAGACTTAAACAAGTCGTCACTAGTTCTGTTTTATTTTATTTTAATTTTTTGGTGATTTTTGTTAGGTAAATTGATAAAGCAATGTGTTTGAAAACTTCTGCATCAAATTAAATATGTAGCCTCTTAAATGGTGTATTGGTTCTATATTACTACTTCACATAATTCTAAAGAAAGCTAAATTGGATGAGAATCAAGAAAAGTATGGAACTACTCCACAAAATGCTAAAGCCAAACGAAACTACACCATAAAGTTTTCAAACAAAGCCATATGAGAAGTTGACACTAAGATTAATGTTTGACAAACAAAGGTTTATGAGAGAACAACTATATATATATATAGTATGTGTGTCGGCGTGTCGCACGTCAAATGTATGTTTATATTTTATTCGTAGGGATAAATTATAATATCATGACACTATTAAGATAATTATAAATAAGTTATGCTAATCCCAGCAAATTTGTATAATTTTTAATGAATATAATGTATAATATTACGTCATTGCCGTTAAATTAAATACTTAATATAAAAAATTGAGGCTCGACTTATACTCATAAATCATCAATTAAATTTTCATTCAGCCAACTCCAACTTTATGATAGTCCCACAAATCTAAATGTTGTTGGACACTAAATTTTCATAGTAAAGTAAATACTTGGCATATAACGATTCAAAATTTCAAATGACTGTTCTATCTAATCAGGAGTGAATGTAAACTAAACTGGCTTATAAACTAATTTAATATTCGATACAATTCGATAAAAGCTCGTAATAGTTGGCATATTGTACTAATAGTTTGACATAACAAAGTACATAATTGATTATTAACCCAAATATTTAATTAAGCATGTAAATTTCAACAAATTTAACTTTACTAGGAGCAAGAAAAAAAGACACGCAAAATGCAAGTAACATAACAACTAACAACAAACATGCCCAAAGAAGAAGAGAATTCAAGGGACATTTTATATAACATTAATTGCAAAAATAAAAGTGTTGTTCTACAAATAAAGAGCCATTTTTAGTATTTTACCTGCCATAAAATATAATGGACTCGAGGGAAAAATATAACATGGATATTGCAACACAGCCAACAATAAACTCAAAAATTCGATTGAATGATACAGTTTCAAATACAATTTTCAATTGGCCAATGATAATATATTGATACATACCGCAAAAGAACTAAAGAGTCCCAGCTATATTATATAAAATTCATCATACAATGACTTTAGCTAAGATCTAGGCATATCTACTTTCTTATTTATTTATAACATCAAAGAGAAACCGACGACAGTAGTCAAAAAGAGTATATACAGAGTAGAGCTCTCAAGTATCTAGAAATGTTTTCATTCAGCAAGAGGCCAATTTTCTAAATTATACAACCTTCAAAGATATGAAAAACGGGTAGAAAAAAGTCTACAAAATGAGGATTTCATTTACCTGTTGCAATATATATATAAAACCCTAAATCGCCTCGTTCCACCTGTTGAAGGGATACAATCATATACTGAGGTCCGTTTCGGGAATAGGCATATGACATCCTGCCGGAGACTAACCTTAGCATTTCGTCACATCTTATAAGAGATCCAGAGCATGATTTGGAAACCGATGCTGGCACAGTACCTTCAACAGAAAATCCATAACCCTAAGGGCGCAAGAAACCAAAACATCTCAGCGCAAACCGCAGTGTAATTTACCACTTCAGTGATAATCAATCCTGCCGCTGGAATTGCTAAACTTAAGATTTTGTATCTAAATCACATAGGCTGGAATCATTTGTCAGGGATCAAGAGTCATAACTGATGCTATTGATAAGCTAACAAACTTAATTGGACAAGTAAGAACCACAGCAAATCATCTATTCTCTATAATTTCCTCCCTCTTAGGGAGAAAAAAGGAAAGCTCGAGAAGGTTCAAAAAACGAACAAGAGGCAACAGCTTACATGGTGCATAGCCATAAGCTATGATCATAAACTATAAGCTCAATGTAAACGCAAAATTTCTGTCCATTCCATGCTAGGCGCTATAGACATTGATTGTGAGCGAGCATCATTAAATCTACTCCCTCCTTGAGATGTTATGCCTTCTCCTACAAATTGAGCCAAGATTAATAGTCATCAATACAAATTGTATTGTTTGGATGAAGGACATTGGTAAAGATTGGGAAGAAAAGGTAATAATCAGTGTACAAAAACTTCCGCTAAACTTGAGAAACCGTACCTTCTTAGAAAGTATCCCTATTCTAGAAAAAACAATATGCTATCACTTCTAAGTTCAATAAGTACAATCAGATCCAGTTGATTTTACATCATAACATGTAAATGAGCACAACAATGCTTCCATTATAAACTCACTTGTAATAGTACTCCAAGAGGCCACAGAAAATATCCCCTCTCATCATTCTTCACAGCCCCAACTTCAAGAGAAAAGAAAGCCAATCTAAAAATTCTAACCAAGTTTGTTATCTTAACAAACAATATAAATTTAGTTGTAACCACAAAGCTAAGCTCACAGGACATTGCAATACATGCCAGGATGAAAAGATGCTCACATATAAATTACTCTCAGATTGGCAGACTTCAGTATCAATTTATTCGGCACAGCTTCACTGAATATTTTAATTGGCACCACGATATAAGTTTAGCTGTAATCAATAACGATAAACCTGGGCTCATAGAACATTGCAACAGTTGCCAGAACAAAAGTTGTTCACATACAAACTACTATATCACCTTGGCCTACTTCAATTTTTTATTAATGCAGCCCAGCTTCAGTGAATGTTGTACTTGCAGCAGAGATTAAGTTACTATCAATATGCACATGATGTGGTGAATCTTGTAAGCAAAAATCTAAAATCACATGAAACTAAACTTATGATTGTCCATTTTACTATAGATTCCAGTGGCACAAAAAATATTAATTACTCACCAGTTTGATGTCATAAGCAAGCCCCAAGTCATTCATAGTGTCTTCTGATACACAGTCAGAATGGACTATCGGACTAAGAATGGAAGCATCACTTGTAGGTCCAAGTCCTTCATCCGGGGATGGGATGGTCAAGTAAAGAGCTCCTTTAAACATCCATTCATCTTTTTCTTGATTGTAGAAGTCTTCAAACAACTCACCGCACAATATACATGCGCATTGACTCTCATCTGCAGGTACCAATGGTTCACTACTTTCCAGTATATCACCTGAACCTCCTATGTCCAAAGGACTACTTTCAAGCTGCACATTACCGACTCCTGCAACCCAATCAACTACATTTGTGTACCAATTCCTTGACATCTTGCTCAAAGGATCATCCTCAGGAACCTTTGCTGCATGCCATTCCATGTGTCTGTCAAGCTGTTCTTGAAATTTAAGTTTAAGACCACATATGGTGCAAAGATGTGGAAGGTCACCGAGAAGATCACTTATCACATCTGGATGGAACTTACGGACTACATCTGGCTTGAACTGAAAACCAATAAGTTGTTTTATCTTTTCTGTTGAGAGGGCCAAACTGTCAGAAGCCTTAAGAGTAGACCCCGATGAAGATGGCTCATCAGTGGCAGACGCAATAAGTTTTGATATGGTGCCTGGAACAGAAGAAACTGGAGCTGAACTAGTACTCGCAGTCTCAGGAACTTTGTCAACATGTTGATCAGGTTTAGGTGAGGCAGACAACACTGGATCAGACTTCGAAGATGATATCAGGCCTTTTGCAACCAAAGAGCTTAAGAGACTAGAAAAAGGATTGGAGGTGGAATTAACCGCACTTGGCATCTTCTCTGAACTACCTGCTACTGAAGAGGGAGGTGGCACAGTTGGCAACTGTGGCCGTTCTACCTTCTTTTGAGAAATTCCATGAGAGCGTGGACCTGATAAAACATTAGGAGGGGCACCTCCTAGAGATGAACCAGGCCTGGTATCTCGAGAGCTACTAGGGTTATTTAAGCTACCTGTTAGTGAACTGGTAATGGATTTTCCAGGGGAATCAGCAGTATAGGGATTTGACTGGTCAGAAGACGAATTCCCCATCGTTGAGCGACTTTCAGAACCCGTAATTTGTGAGGGTAGCACACGGTGTTCCAAAACAGAAGATTCAAATTGAGGGACTTCAATACTTCTTGGTAGAGCAGTGGGAGCATGTTTCCTTTGTTGAGTTGGAGGCATCAAAGCAGACACAGACCGTAGATTTGGAGGCTGCTGCTTCTGTGTACTGGCCTGATAAACTTCCCGAGTTGGTATAGGAGAATCCTCTGGAAGTTGGTCACGATAGTTCACATTCTTTTGCCCCGGACGCCTTCTCGGATCTGTCGGAGGACCTGTAGCTGTGGGGTTGCGCTCAGCTAAACTGTTTAGAAATTGATTCTGGCTGTGAGAAGAAACAGAAGGTGAGGGTGGGCGTTGATGCAATAATGATCGCGCAGAGGATGAAGGGGCAAGCGTCTGCCGCTCTTGACTCATAGATGCTTTTGATAATGGCACCTCGTTCATTGGGGGGAACTTCAAACTTGGGGATCCAATATGAGTTTGGCCAAGCTGTGACTGAGAATGGGTCTTCCCCATTGTACTTTGGGAGCTCTTCAACCCAGATGGATATCCCTCAGACTGACCTGATAAGGTTTTACCAGTCCCTAAAAGCACACTCCCTTCTGGTGGATGCAGCTTCTGAGACCACAATGGCACTTGAGCCCCAGAAGCCACTTGGGCACGATCCATGGAGATGGAATCAACTGAGACTTCATCATCATCCCTTGACCCAATATCATGTATACTCTGATGCCCTGGGAGATGGCTCTCAAAGTCCTGCACAAGGGGTAATATAAATGACATCACTTACTGCAGATAGAATATAGTCATCTAATATAACTATTCTATCACATCTTTTTCCAATAATGTTCATCACAACCGTAACAGACCATCAAAAATTTTACAAACCAACTGAAACTAAAAAGTGGAAAACATAAAGCAGAAAAACAAAGACCAAAATAAAACATACGGGAAAGTAGTCGTCTTGGGGGCATATACTATACCAAATGGTATGTTGTGTCTGCTTTCACTACCAAGAACCCCTAATTTTAATGACTGTACAACAGACTCCTCGGGACATATAGGTATCCATGCATTCAAATGGAATTTGGCGCGTCACAAAGTTTGTACTCTAATTAGATGTGACATAGCCATACATATTATGAGATTCTATCAGAAACAACTTGAGGAATTGAGTTGCTGGCCTCAAGACAGGTCCCATACTAGTTTAGTGAAATGCAATATTGGAGTCCAAATGACCAGAGTTGGTTGAGTGACCACGAAACCATGGCAAAGTTTTTCATATTTTACATCCAGTCTTAATGATCAAGCAATACAGTAATGAAGCATTCCATGAGGTACAGCATAGATAGATATAACAAGCACTTTGGCCTACATTTATGTGCATATGCTAGGATTCATCTGCAACAAGTTTGCTTTTAGCCAAACACAAGCCTACTGGGTCAATATGGCACATGTTATATCATGAAACACACCATCAACCCTGAACAGTAAGTCCATAATTATCATACAGAAGACTGCTTCTTAGCACACAAGGAGCTTCCTTTTTGTTTCCTAATGATATTACGAAACCTTTAACATGCATTGCATCGAAATATGACATAGCCCTAAATATATCAGATTTTTAAAAAAGAACAAAAAAGGAGACGAACCAAACAGGTTACACAATATCATGTATTTTCTGCACATTCAAATGAATCTTTATAACACTTACCAATCTATCGTAATTGGTTGGTGCCCAATGATTTTTAGCAGGAGCATCATCTACAGTGGGCCTAGAGTTCATCTCACTCCACCTATACTCCTCCTCCTCAGAATCCTTCCAGTTCTCTCTCATCCCATTCGTGTTCCTACCAGATATACTTTTCTTGTGCTGTAGATCTGAGTCAAAATTTAATGACTCATGGGCAACATAGCTTTCCAATCCATGTTTCAGACCAAACCCATTCTTTTGATGCGGCATCCCAATCGTATCACTGCCAAATTCGTCCCACGGCCTGTCATAGCCAGGCTCTTTAAGGTGCTCGGTCATCCTTCCGCTTCCCAAACCCGAACGCCCCAAGACACCAGAAGCATAATCAGAATCTGCATATGCTATGCCAGAACTTTTCTCACGAACTGGATTATTTACTTGATCTCTTTGATTATGCTGAATAGACTGCACGTTTAAGTAAACATCTAGGTTACATGAAGTAAGGAAGAAAATCCATCACAAACAGTAAACAAATAATGGTATGCATGAGAATATACTTCAATTATCAAATTCCACTTTACTAAATTGTCGAATTCCAATCATTTATGATATTTGATAGTATATGTTCTTTTGAGGCTAGTGAGGTAGTAGACATAATGTACACATGCAAGCCTGCCACATTTGTGCCATGTCACGTTAACAACTATGAGAGCAAAGGAATTGCAAGAAAACATGTCCTTCACACCTTAGCATAAGGATCAGGCCATGATCTCCCAGATCTAATACTAGCAGTTCTCTCCAGTGCTTCAACATCCTCATTGGAGTGCACCAGGGCTCCGCTAGAGTCACTGTCAGCACCTCGAGCCTTCACCAGATTCAGTAGAGAAAATTTCGATTCAATAAAGATTGTCTAGCCAGAAGGATGCAACACTGATATATATTAAGTCATCAGAAGTGAAAATTCCACTTGTCAACATCTTAAAAAGAATGAGACGCCTAGGATTGGCATAAAACCACCAAACTAAGATAATAATTTCAGGGGATCTTGTAGCAGTTGGAAGGTATAGAACAACAAAAAACATAAATTTTCATAATGCTACTCAGCTCTATGTTACAAATTTACAATCAACGAAAAATTATGATTATATCAAGGCTGGTACAGACTACAGCAGCTAATGTATTCTGCAATATTAAACTAGGCCCTGAAAAACATAGGGCGAAATTTGTTTTGCAGCACCATTAGCCAGTCAGAACTCTCATCCACGAAACCACTACTAGGCAAATATAATATCGATGGTCTAAAATTGAATTAGACACATTGTAAAAACAGTGAGCACATGTATGAGATTTATAGGCTACCTGAGGATTCAGGATACTTTTCATAACAGAATCACAAGCATGAACGGAGAACTAGAATACATTCTATATAAATTTCCAGCCATGAGACATTAAAATGCATTAGTTTTGACTGACAAGATTAATTTATCTTTCAACACTAGCACTTCTGATCACTTTAATACAGCAGAACTCAAATAGAAAAAGCTTGGAGCCAGTTATATTCCAGCAGAATCAGTATAAAGCAAACATCTTCCAATATCAGATGTCAACAGAAAATAGTACAAAAAGCAGCCATGAGACATTAAAATGCATTAGTTTGACTGACAAGATTAATTTATCTTTCGACACTAGCACTTCTGATTCACTTTAGAACAGCAGAACTCAAGTAGAAAAGGCTTGCAGCCAGTTATATTCCAGCAGAGTCAGTATAAAGCAAACATCTTACAAGTTACAATATCAGATGTCGACAAAATATAGTACTAATAGAAGAAACAATTGCTCTGAATTTATTGCTGAACCATGTAGCAAGTTAGTCCATGTGGTCTTTGGTCTTAATCTCAGTGGCCTAAAATCAAACAGAACTGTATGTACGTTTTCATATAGTTCTGACATATCAAGACAGCATACAATTTCAAATCATTTTTGCTATTTATAAAAGCAGTCATGGAAACCAAGCCAAGCAAAAGCTTGAATTGAAGAGACCAAATTAAAATACTATATATTGGTCAAAACAACCACAAAAATGTACACTTATTAAATGAAGATAGCTGCAAAGACCTGGGGGCCTTACCCTGCTGGTTTGTAGTCGCTGCCTTGCCTCCAAATACTTAGGGTTTACATGAATGCTATGTGCAGGACGTTGGGCTTGCGATTCAGTCCTAGAGGGTGCTGAAACAGTAGCTGCAGAGGTGAATCCAAGCTCCCTCTCAATCAGCTGAAGCGACTGTGCAGGGAAGACTCCTTTCCAAGTGCCAAAGAGGTGGCGCATACCTTGGTGTACCGAAGGATCAACCTGTCTATATGCCTTACAGAAGACCTGAAAAAATTTTAAAAACGAATAACTATCAGACCCTAAAAATGGAAATAAAACAAGGAGGCATTCAAACAAGCACAGCATCCCTCTACAAACCACAATAGGGCAAGAATAAATCATAGGCCACTGGGGAAGGGGTTTGTCCAACCACATCTGTTTCCATTAATTTCAAACTAAAATGAAATAACTCAAAAATAAGCATAAACAGAAAAGGGAGCAATAATGAGAACTCTATTCCAAGGATGACAAGAAAGAAAAGACATTACAAAATCTGACCTCGGGTAATCTGGAAGCAAAGTATTTTATGTAATCTCTCCCAATGTTTTTCACAATACTGTCCAAGAGATACAGGGATGGCAGTTTTTGATCGCTAGGAACCTGCAAGTGATTTCCAGAGATCAGGCATAATATCTAAGTAGAAGTTAGAAGATAATGTAATTACTGAATCAAACATTAGGGCACAGCATGTAGCTTAAAGAAACCAAAAGGTGAGATAACATACAATAAGAACCAGATCATTATTGCAGAAAGCTCTCAATTGACCTAAAGACAGAGAACAGACCATTCTACTACATAATTCTCCAGATTGGAACTGAAAATAAGCTCATATAGATCCCATTTGATTTTTTATATTCAAACTCATGTAGATCTCTCCAGAAATATAATACTGGGCGTATATTCACTAGATATTCCCTAAAATAAAATAAATATTAAAAATAAAAGAAATTATTGAACTTATTATTCCTTGATTGCTTCACATATTTGGAAAGAAAAATTGTTTTTGCTTCATAGTACCCTCAACTATGTATATTTCAGTTGGTAGGGCAACTAATACCCATAACTAGCTCCACATTGCTACTCAATGCCAGCTTCCTCAAAATCAAGAAAAAATTAAGTGTTTAAAAACAAAGAGATGTAAGCATATGATCAATAACAATAGAGCAACCAAAGGCCAATTTACTTTAAAAGAAATGAGTAATATACAATATTATAATCCCTTGGCTTCAAGCAGTCACCTCAATGACATCTCATCAGAAAAAAATTGTACTAAAAACCCATGGGCCAAAAAGAATAATACTTGATAAAAGGAGAACTGCAACCACATGGAGGCAGCAAATAATTCTGTAATAAATAGCTCATCCACCTCACATGTGCCAACCAGGAAGCAAGTAACAATCAAATGCATAAAAAGCTCCAATAGAAGACATGCTATGACAAATTCTTATATGATTGACAATTTCATTAGCCCATACAATGAAGAGGAACTTCAGCACGTTGTGTAAACAATGCTAGATCCAAGCAGCAATATAATAAAAGAAAATCCTCACCAACCAGTTCAGACATATAACAATAACGGCTAAGTTAAGAAATAACAGCACAATAAGGCTCCTTTCAATAAAAACAGTACAATAAGGCTGATGAAAAGTAAGAGATATGCTTGCCAATAAAAAATAACAATTAAAAATACCGCTAAGGACAATTATTAGAGAAGTGTAGCACATTATATTCTAGTTTGCTCACATTTGCATTGTCATTGGACAAGATTAACTTTTTAGTAATAGGATCCCCATTCATTTGCAACTATACAATCACACTTCAGACGGTGGGAGTCAAATATAAATACAGCGAACGAATGCGAACTCATCGTCGCATATCCACAAATCATATAGCTATGATAGAATCATAGGACCCAAAATAAAGATGTAAAAATGGATGAAATTCGTGTCAAATTCAAAACTTTCCTCAAATTAAAACCAGATATTTCACTGACACACCATGCCATTTTCCATTAACAGCAATTATATTTACAATTACACGTATTTACAATTTGAGTAGAATCAGATATCACTATATACAACCAGAGAAGCTTAAAAAAACAGAGTCACCTCAAGAATATTGTTGCAGATAGTAGCTGCAATGGCCTTGGCTGCAGGCAAACTCTCGCCCGCAATAATCGTCAAATTGGTTATTATCGGCTTCGAATTGAAAGTCAGCTCAGCCAACGCAGTCTTGTACTGAGTCACCAGTTCCTGATGCAGCTGCGCCCCTGCCTGGTGTTGAAATGGACCCCGCAAAGCATCGCTACTCTCCGAATCCCGGTCCCTCCTTGGTCCTCCAAGAGCGGCGGAGTTCGAAACGGCCGGGCGTTGGACAAATCCGGCACGGCCATTGGAGATTCGATCCGCTGCGGCAGGGTCCTCTGTAAGCCTAGGTTTCTTCAATCCCGGTTCTTTCGAAAGAGATCTATCGAACGATCTTCGTGTGCTCTCCATTTCCATCAAAGATCAAAAAAGCCCTAACTCTACATCACTCTTTGTCATCTCCAATACTAGAATTACACACTAATCTCAGCACATATACCACAAAAGAAGAGCTAATACATTAATTGAGCAGACTACAAAAGAAAAAAATATCAAATTGAAAAGCGTTACAAAAACTTCCACTAACAACAGAAACAAAAACGAACAACGAATTCCTAACAGTACAAGCGGGACTCTACGCATCGAAACATCGAGGGCATGTGCATATCCTAATATACAATCCCGATAAATTGAATCTCCGGCGGAAAGAGGGGCTTAGAGAGAGAAAGAGAAGGATAGGGTTTTTTGGGGGTTGAATGGTGATTGGGAGGAATTGGGATTTTAGGAAAACTGCACGAAGCGCTTAAAAGATGAACCGTATTGATTTATGTTAAAGACGACGAAAAAGGAAAGGCCCGATCAAGACAAAACGACGTCGTTGGCCGAGAATATGGGCCGACGAAATTGAAAGGCATTGATTGGGCTAAGCCCATCTACTTAACCGGCTTCTAACTCCCTCGGTGTTGTCTAAGGAAAATCCAATGGGGAGATTTTTTTTTTTTTTTCCCTTTTTTTGGGTAATTTACCAATTAATTACTCCATCGGTGCACTTCTTTTCGTCACGGATATTAAGGAGCCTTTGTTTAGTGTAGTAAATATAGAATAGTGATTAGTTGCCTTAGTAATTAGTAATATAATTAGTGAATTTATTTATTTAATTAATTTATGAAACTTATTTAAAATTAAATAAATTATTTATTTTTTTAATTCCAGATTTTTATATTTCATTTTTTTTTGCCTTTTTTTTTTTTTGCTTTTTTCCTGTTTTTTATTCCCTTATTTTCGTATTTTCTTAATTGCAAATGAAGTCAACATAACAAAATTGAAAGTGAACAGCAAATATCAAACTTTTCATTCAAATTTCAGCCAAAATAGTGGCGCCAATAAAAAGATGTTTCCCAAATTTTCAATTCCCACCTAAACTCCAAAATTCAAAATAGGCTGCCACTATATATATTGAGTTCATCCCCTCAGAATACACATTCCAAACCCCAAAAAAATACAAAAAATGGTGAAAAAAGATCTGTCCACAGTTGAGAGAAACACCATTGTGCAGTTCATCCTTGGGGAATGCATTAATGGCTCTCCACCGAGAGGAACGATGAAGGTGGCAAGGCTGAAATTTGATGTCTCAAGGAACACAATTTCCAGATTATGGGCAGCAGCAAAACTGCAAAAATCAAAGGGACAAGTAATTCATCTTGTTAGTGGAAAGAAGCATAAAACACAGGTAAAACGACTACACCTTGACATCAATCTACTTATGAGTCTTGAAGTTTGTAAGAAAGGATCAATTAGGCAGTTAGCATTTGGATTAGGAGTAGGAAAAACAACAGTTTGGAGTTGGGTAAAGGCAGGGGAGTTAAGGTCTCATACTTCTGCCCTTAAACCTGAACTAACCATGCCCAACAAATTGCGCAGAATGCGCTTCTCACTTGAAGCCTTAGAAATGGACATAGTGTTGAAGCGAATCATGTTCAAGAATATGCACAACATAGTGCATATTGATGAAAAGTGGTTTTACATCAC